>JAMKCH010085289.1:0-97807 GCA_023653785.1 Ophioderma brevispina
GTGTTCGCAACAACAAAAATATATACATCAGTTTGTTTGGAACTTGTAATCACTTTTTTCAACTGATTTATGCTTGTTCTATGAATTTTACCAGGTTTGCGGCCATTTTGACGCCAATTAAAAAATCCAATGTTCCCCAGCCTAAACCGTCTTCCTCTTTTTTTGGTAAATCTAGACACCTTTACCAAAAAAAAAAAAAAAAAAAAAAAAAAAAAAAAAAAAAAAATACTCAAATCAGTTGAAAACAGATTGCTTTACAATTTTTTCACAGATTTGGTCACATATCTCTCATTTTGTGTTACTAAATTATATACAACTTCAACAATCAATTTCCAGCAATAGGTGTAAACTGAGTAATTGTTACTATTTTTTGCACATTTACCGTTTGTAACGTAATACATGTATGGTCGACCCACATCACATACTGTCCGTAATTTTACAAAACACGTTTTTCGCGAGAATCGCAATTCAAAATCTACGCGACATTTCATGTCTAGACGGGTAAAGGAAGCATAAATGTCGAAACTCTAGACTTTACTGTTTTGGAGAAAACATTTTTAAGTCGCAATAGAAACCATAAATCCAATTAAAACTGCAATTATTTATCTTATTAGGCGACAAAGTTATAAGTCTGTTATGTGAAATCACAACTAATGATTTGCAAATCCGACGCATATTACACCGTTGTTTTTCATTGTACGTAAATAGATCACTATGTGAAACGCCTGTTTACGAAATAACGATGGAAATACGTCAAAATAGATCTGTATGTGAAATCGTTTATTTTGAGATCGGGCAAAATAGAACGCTATAATCAACACGTGTAAATGAATGGCGATTAAAATACGACAGTATGGTGAACACGGATATGAGGATTTGAGGACAATGTCAAAAATCAGTAATTTATAACCTAATTAATTAGGCATCCCCACATTTGCAACTTTGTGATGGCAAGATCTCGATGAACTACGTAAGTAGGCGTAATTTCGCAGAAACCTCAAAATGTGAAATCGACGTAGTGATGCGGCGACGGTCTTTTGTGTTAACATTTCTCAAATGAATAAGAGTTTTATGAAAGTATTCTCATAAAACGTATACTGTATCATTACAAAAAAAAACCCTTTACGATTATGCTAAAACAATAAAAAATATAAAATAAAACTCAATCTTGGCGCGATTCAAACTGAAAAACGATTGGTGACTCTAATTGTTTAATCAAATTTTACATGTTAATTTGGTATCTGTGTTTTTCATTGTTCTTGATTCTTGTTAATATATTTGTGTGTAATATTTTGAATAGGGCTTTTCCAGTCTTCTCATAATTATTGTTTGTTGTTCAAAGAACTTACATAAAAAGCATAGAGTAATATCTTGCAAGTAATGCGGTGTTTTACCCACACAAAGTGTACAAACCTAAGTAAAAGATTTAGCAAAAGTAAACCAGTGATGGTCTTGCCCTAAAGCTGGCCTGATCTGTTAAAATTAGATCAACTTACTGATAAAGGAAATGATGTTGATGGGCAACGTGCATGCATTAAGTGATTCCTTAAAGCAATGAAGAAAGTATAAATATATCCAAATAATTTGAAGTATGACCAGATGATTTTCAATCCATTAGATTTGAAACAACTAATAATGATACAACACAACCTATCCGTCCGGCAACGGCAATCTCAAAATTCATGAGTGTAATATTAACGCCAGAAAATTCAAGAGAAACATGCCAAGTGATAAATATTGTGATTCATCTATCTTGAATATCAATATACTTAGCTTAATAAGAACTTTGAAAAATTCAAAGAAATTTTGAAAATCCTGGATAAAGAATTTATCATGATTGGACTCCTGAAACACTTTGAAAAGATGCACCACCACAATTTATGACTTACCTGGCTATACTATTGAGTACATGAACATAACACATGGGGAAAAAGGTGGAGTTTGTCTTTATATTTCCGATTCAGTAAAATATACATTACGAATCTGAATTGTGTCTGGCTAATCCAGCTTTGATCATGCTTTGTTGAAAGAAAAAAAAACGAAAAAAATAGATTGCGGGTGTTAATATCGTTCACATACAGCTTCGATAATTTTTATTGAGATATTACTCCTGTATTTAATCCAAATTGTTAGTAACACAAAGTATGCTATTTAATGGGCGATGTATACTATTGAATTGTTAAAGGATGACTTCATCGACCACTCACGACTATTTTAATCTTGTATATTCTCATTCTTTCATGCCCACCATATATAAGCCTACCAGAATTACAGATCCTCAGTTGCACTATCATTGATAATATACTTACGAACAATCAAGGATAAATGCATTCTGAGATCATTGTAACAGATATCAGTGACCATTTACCAACTGTTTGGATCAAACACATTAAAAAACCCAAAATTGCAAACATCGGATATACTTTAAACGAATGCAATAAGGCTAATAATAATTCAACACTTAAACATAATTGTCGGCTGTCAGTGGCCAGTGACTGAATAACCAGAGGCAAATGAAGATTATAATAAATTTGTATGTCTTTTTCAGTAAGGTTTTATGAGATTGTATACCCTTTGAAAAAGGTAATCGTAAGTAACAGAAAGGAGCCAAAGCTCCCTGGATACCAAAGGTTTGCTGAAGAGAAAAGATGAAAAACAAACTATATAAGAATATATACAGAAGCCTGTGTTGAAAGTCATAATGGTTTAAAATGTTAAAATAAATTAACACTTTAATCACAGGTCAAAACGGAAATATTATGAAGGCAGATTTCAAGCTGTCAAAGGTAATATGCGAAAAACTTGGCAACCATTAATAAATTATTGGACGTAGTAAAAAAGGTAATGTTCAAACAAAATTTGTTAATGAATGGGTGAGAAGCCAACAGACCCTGTTAACATATCTAATGAATTCAATAATTTTTTCTAATGTTTGGGTCCTAATTAGCATCAAGCATTCAAGCAGCACACAAGGATTATCACGAGTATTAACTGAACCGGGTGTAGTAATATGTATATGAATCCAATAGTAGAGAAGAAATAATAAATATGCGTAACTTTACCCAAAACAAAAGTGCTGGACACGACAATATTGGAAATTACATATCAAAAACATAGTAAAGGAAATATCAATATACCGTTAGCAATTAATATTTTAATTTATCTATTTCTACAGGTGTTGTTCCTAAAAATTGTAAAAGTGGCAAAAATCATACCTATTTACAAAAATGCATCCAGATCATTTTCAAATTATCGACCCGTATCTGTCCTTGCCGTGTTTTTTCAAAATACTCGAAAGACTATTTTTTAAGGTGCTGTAACTATCTCAAAAGTTTAAAATACTAAATGATAAACAGTTTTGCTTCAGAACAAACCATTCTACTTTTATGGCTATTCTTGATTTAATTGCAAAGTTAGTAATTCTTTGGAAAATAATGAAACAACATTAGGCGTATTCCTCGACTTTCAAAGCCTTGGACACAATTAGCATAATATTCGATGTATAACTAGATCTACGGATTTTAGAGGCACTGTATTGAAATGGTTTAAAGTTATCTGACAAATAGACAACATATGTGTTTGCCTTTAACTCAGTCAGTCAGACATAAAGAAATACTAGGTGGAGTTCCTCAAGGCTCAATATTAGGTCCTCTTTTATTTATCTTATACTTAATGATTTGGTAAATGTCTCTACTATCTTCAATTTGTCTGTTTGGATAACCCCCACACCGACACAACTATTACATACTCGCACCAAAATATTCCAGATAAGTTTTGATCTTCTAATGAAGAACTGGCAAAAGTTAGTAATTGGTTCAAAGCTAATAAGCTGTCAGTCAATGCTACCAAGAAAAAATTCATGGTGTTGGGTACTTACAAAGCCAAATTGTATTAATAAAAACAGTTTTGATAAAAACCGTCTTCTGGGATAACACCAAACTAAGACGAGTAAGTTGAAACAAAATTTCTTGGAGTTATGATGATTATAATCTTACATGGAATATTCATATAGATAGTATATCAAAAAAATTCTCAGAGGTATTGGATATTGACAAACTAAAACACTTTATCCGGAACGAATACTCCCGTTCTTTATATTGTACATTCGTACTTCCATAGGTCATTACTGTATTCTTGCTTGGGGCACTGCTAATAAGATGTACCTTGAGAAATATTTAAATTACAAAAAGAGGCAATGCGAATAATCTCAAACAGTAATTACAGATGTCATTTCAGCTCCTTTTTAAAAAATACAATAGTCCTTAACGTTTTAACGATATGTATAAAGTCGAAGTATGTACTTTTATGTTTAAACACTTTACTTGTCAACTCCCTGAGTGTAATTTCAAATTGCCTATTTCCAAAGCATATCCACTTTACTTCCTATTGTATTAGGAATACTGAGGGAATTTATGTTATTAACAGAACACAAACTAAATATTGGTCCCAAAATCTATAAAAAATTCAGGTCCTCCTCAGTGGAATATATACACAAAGGACGTGAAACACTCAAGATCGTTCAGCCGTTCCAGATCACAAATTAACAGAAAATATTTGCTTCAGATATTTAATGTTCTTTACTTATACTGAAAATTGCTTTTGATAATTGTTTGTATCAACAAAATTACTGTGTAAGACTCGACATTCGATGCGTATTGTGTAGCTTTTGAATGTTTTTTTTTTTTTTCTTTGTAATTGGTGTATTTTTTTGTTTGTATGTGTTGAGTGGACTTTAGTAAGCAACCTTGATTAAGGTGCGTTTCATTTCGGGCCAGTAGGCCTTTCGAACATCCCCTTCATTTATTTTGTACCAAGCTATATTTTAATATATTGTTTTTTACATGAATGTAATAAAGATGATGGAATGATGATGATATAGGCCTCCTTTTGGCCGTGCTCAGCGCCGGATCGTCGCTTAGACAGTAAAGACCTTTCAATATATCTGTAAAATACATCAGCTAACATGCATATTTTGTTTAAAACTTAAGCACACTAAATGCATCTTGGTTATTTGACGAATAACGTGCGTTTTAAAATTACAGTGGACTTCACAATAAAAAGGATCCAGAAAAAGACAATACTAGGCCGTAATTTAAAATCAAGCAAAATACTTTTGTGTCCAATTTTCCTAGGCCTATTCCACTAATTTAATAAGAGAGGCTCCTATTTGAACTTTGCATTATATCAACATTATTATACACTATTATGGATGTTCAATTATAGGTTGATTTACAGGAAAAATACTGGTAAATCTTAAAGAAACACTGGCGGCAATTCTGCCAACAACATCCCATAAACTACTAACAGCTTTTATAGTTTCCATACAGGTTCACTTGTATATTTTACCGTTTAATGCAATTTGTTTTACCAAAATTAAAGGTTCCATGGTCCGATCGCTAATAGCCGCGTCCCAGGGACCCCAGATTTTACCGGAAGTGGTCAAATTTTGTTACAGAAGAAATCTACAATTTTTTCTTCATTTCCATTAGGGCTAAAGGATGTTTGGTTTGGATGTTATGACGAAAATATGCCCCATTTTGGTCGACCAATATTGTTTTACCATAGTACTCTAGGGGATTAATCACAATAAGTTTTTAGCTCTCACTTCAAAACGTGTTGAAATATCGGCAGGGGGGGGGGGGGGGGAGGGGTGGGGGGGTGGGGGGGGGGGGGTCGCACTAGAGGGGCGCTGTCCGATGGGCGAGTATCAAAGGGGGATAGATCATAAACAGGCGAAGAGAGACCCTTGTTTTTTTCTTTCACTTTTTTTTTTTGTTGTTTTTTTTTTTTTTTTTGGAGGTTGGGGTTTTTCTGTCTTTTTTGTTTTTTTTTTTTTTGGGGGGGGGGGGGTCGAAACTTTACAGATAGTTTTTGATGGTTAAGGCCATGCTATCAAGATTAAAATGGATAGACTTAAATCGGACATCCCCCTTTAACTGAATTTTACAGTATATGCACGTAAATTTTCGGTTGACATTTGTGGATAGGCCTAAGTTAAGTTTGTTCGTCATGCGTTTTATTCGCTACACATTCCCAAACTCTTGTAATAACTCGCCAAATATAATTTTTTCAGTGTGTTTCGATTGAATCACTTTTTATAGTATACTGTAATTTAACAGTATTTATTTGGCCAAACTTGTTGGTCATTAAATAATGGAAAAATTTAGATTTGTTTATATTTTATTTTGTATTGGGAAAATCTTCCTCAGATACAGCTACACACATTACCTTTAGTGCTGCAGCATCAGGTGAAAAAGAGCATTAGTTTCTACCAACAGGGCCTTAATAATAACATATGCAATCATAGCTAAAATTATCATTGGTGTGTAGTTCACGAACCGACGTGATGACAAAATAAAAGTGATTGCAATTTGCATAAACCAGCATTTTGCAAATGGCCGCCATTTTAAGGTACTACATTACTATGGTACTTAGTGTCGGAATGTTCTGTTGTTCTGAGGTTCAATATACATTTGCCACATTGTCTGAGTCAGGAAATTTTATAACCTATTTTTTTTTCAAGATGGCCACATCTCGTCAAAGAAACTGTATATTTCTGATATATAACCTGGAACTGATTTTGGTGTCAAAATGAGTGTTTTTCTGGCTCAAGGAAGTTCAATAAGACTATTCTAAAAACTGTAGGATGATGTAAATGTGAATTTTTTTTTTGCATTTGTCACTTTTTTCCAAGATAGCCCAATATTTAAATACAAGTACCCATGAGTTTTACTTACTGCAATGTCCAGCTAAATGCGGCAAATTGGTTGAATATATTAACCAGATGCTTGATAATTATAACCAACACAGAATCTCGCTAACTCCTCCTTAGAACTTCCTAACTGCGCTTTTATGCCCCTAGAAAAAACCCAAAACATGACTACCAATAGGTGTGCACGTGAGCATGACCATTTAATTGTTCGAAATTCGGGGCCATTTTTACTCTTGAATATCTGAAACAAACAAATAAGGGTTTCTTTAAAAATAGACAAGGCCTAAATAGCAAAAGTCCCATAATTTCCAGATATATTGTTTTGGGTGGAATACATATAAAGTAGTCAAGGTGTCACAATTTTGGGGTGTCCATTGGTATCCATGAATAACATGACTGACGACTCATCTGACATTTTGAGATATGGGCGTTTAAATCCTTGCACCTATAAAACTCCACTTTGTCACCAAAATCGCATCCTAGGTGCTATCTAGCATGTGTATAAGGATTGCCTTTTTCTATGTTGACCATTTTTGGGAAATAGGTGACGTATGAAACTTCATTACTTTTTATATTTACCTGACATTTTTTAAATAGTTTTATTGAACTCCTTGACCCAGAAAATTTTAATTTGACACCACATCATCTTCATAGGCATATAATACGAAATGTAAGTTTGTGCCAATAAAAATGTCAGCCATCTTGGAACATATCGGCACATGCAACACTTTATAGTTTGGGAATGTTTTATTGAACTCCTTGACCCAGAAAAAAACTTTTTTACACCAAAATTGTCTTCTTAGGGTTTTTGGCTTTTTTTAATATGGTTACAATTTGGAAAATGGGTTTTGTTGCAATTCCACCACTTTTTAATTTTGTTATTTTTTTTATTTTTTTTATTTTTTTTATTTTTTTTATTTTTTTTATTTTTTTTATTTTTTTTATTTTTCCGGCCCCGGTACCACTTCCCTAAACTGGGTGGTGCTGCAGCACTTTATAAACTTCGCAAGACTCTATAGCCACCCAGTGTTGATCGAGAGAGGAGATGAATCTCGCAATATCCCATTGATCGATAGGTCACTTTATTAGCTGTCGTACGGTATTTTCATATACAGCAAAAACAGACGAATGCATATTGGTCTGTTTGGAAAACTTTTTCATTGTTGCGTTTGGGTATGATTTCCCAAAATTGAAAACTCTATTATATCTACAAATTGGAATGTTACTTTTGCTCAATATTTGGTATATGAAAAGGAAGCTGGTTGATATACTATCAAAATCTGTAAACAATTCATTTTCGCCAAATGGTTGATTGGCCTGTTTGAAACTCGTGACGATAGTCTTTATCACGGTGTTTTGTACATTTTGTGACCCCTTTGTCTGCACCCACTTTTTCTGCCCCCACTTTTTCTGCTCCCATTTGAATTAAGCAGCCTTGATGGAATTAAGTACAGTATCACGTGCACTTTATTCCGTCAAGTCTGCAGAAAAAGTGGAGTGCAGAAAAGGGGGTCACAAAATGTACCAACCCATTTTCAAACCCATCGAAATACAAATTAGGGTATGCTTTCACATATGTTTCATTTATATTATATTATACATATATTTTCAATATTTGTTTAATAGGGTTATATTTGATGACTAGTGTGGATCACAGTTTGATTAATTTTCACTTTAATAAATACTGAAACAATAGTAGATTTGAAAGGCATGTCCACGCAACCGATGCAGGTGAATTGAAAAAGCTGCATCTCAAAAGTGAAAAGTGAAAGTTAGGCCTGGTTTCCATACTGAATGTGAGCAAGCTAAAGTCATGGAGTTCGTGGTGATGGCAATGAAGACATCGTAGTTTGTTGACGTGATGAATAGAAACGAGTCCCACGGTTCAACTTTCTTTGTTCTTTAGCACTATCGGTAGAGGCGGCTCAACTGAGGTAAAGGAACAAATGTACAGCTTCTGGAGGAAACACAGCCTAAAAGCGTCCTGTTGCCCTAGTCAAATTTTGAGCTTATTTTGTCATGTTGCAAGGTCGGGAAGGAGACTGTCTCAATGCAAGGGCATATGAAGGCTTGGAAGACCTAGGGCCAGATGGATTGGCCAATTGAAATATTTGGCTGTATGCCTCACAATAACTGTACGCTCTTGCAAAGGATCGTCAAAAATGCTGTCCATTTGTTGCAGTCCGAGCTGTCAGTCATGACGGCATCGAACAACCAACAACCGACACTAGATTAAAATCCGGGACAGTTAAAAGGGTATGATTGATTATGTACTATGGAATGGTACAATTAGATATATTTTTGGGTTTTGGTGTGTGTCGTGCATTGAAGGTTATTTTAGGATTTTTGGTGTGGGAATGATTAGTAAAGAGATTATGTACTAAAAGCCACAAGCTAGTGACCTTACATACACAAGTCGACGAGGTCTATACCTGCATCAATATGGACGTCGACCCCAAGCATTTACCATTAAAGCCTATACCCTTACCATTCATTCCTCCCGCCATGTCTACTTACTACAAGGTTATTTTTTTTTGTTTGCACTTGTTTTTTGTTTTATTTTTGGTATTTTTATTTGCTTATTCTTAAGTTTTGTTGTTTTGCCTTTTTTTAATTCTTTGTTTTGTTTTTCTTTACCGATTCAAGAGTCACTTATTTTCCTTTCATTTGAGCATTAGCGGTCAATGAGCACTGGAAATAATATTACACAGATTGACCCTCTGAGCTGGCCTAATATGATATCACCATATGTATTGTTTGTAATACTAAGCAGCGAAATCGTACCAATCTTACCGCCTACAATTTTATTTGATTATTTAACTTTTTGGTAAGGGGGGGGGGGGGTGGGGGGTGGGGTGGGGGGGGCGGGTCGGCCCGCACGCTGGCGAAGACTATGCTGGAGCTGCAAAGAGTCCAGATCATCACGAAATTGGAACATTACAGCTCTCGTAATTGGAATCATCACATATCTATTTTTATAATAGTATTCGTGTGCTTCGTGACAATAGTACCTGGAGCAGGAAAAAGCCTATGTGCTGGTAAAGGGGTAAAAGGAAATTGATAGGGTTGTAATGATAACGATGAATACTCATGTGGCTGAAGTTACTGAAGATATTATATCTTCAAATTTAAATATCAATAATAATGCCGATGATTATGTTTAGAATACGTACACCCATGGTTAGTACTTGTGAGGTAAACAGGTCGATCAAATTCAAGAAGTAAATCTTAAAACTAAAATACGGCTATATCATACCCGTACACGGAGGGGAGGGCATAATGATCAAACGTCCATTTTTTTCTGGTTATTACATAAAAATCCAATATTAGAAAACATTTGACAGAAAGTCAATTTTTTTTCATCTGAGGAATGTTCAAATATCAAATATTTGAATATAGTTAGATCCACTTTTACAAAAAAAGGTCCCACTTTTTCGAATTCCCACACCCCTTAATAAATTCTGCGTACACCCCGGGCTGTGTAAGTTATCATTGAATGCGGTTCATAAGGTCCACGTTTCACACTCTCGCTCTTTATTGGGCTACTTTACACAAGGTTACGCAGAAAACTCAGTATTTATAACAAACATGTTCACATGTCCATAAGAATACCCAACTGCTTGCTCGAGCGAGCCAAATGTTACCCATTGACCTTTGGGACCCGTATCAATGTGTTCACACAGTTTTTGACGTGAGTACTGATTCTCCCCTAGACCGAACGGAAGTCATCCATGTTCTGGATGACTTCTGAACCCAAAATGTATTCTTCCGCTGTAATTCCACAGACCGATATAAACATTCCCGCCAAAGTTTCATAATTTGACCATGGGTGACCTATTACACAAAAATTGGTAACCTCCAACATGTTCCCTAGATCAAAACTATAGCCGGTCAGAATAAGGCGACCATTGCGCATCTGACGTAATTTGAGGATGCAGAACAAATGTTTGCCGATAATATAATTTGTGAACCGCACAAACGGATTAAAGAAGAAAGTTTACTTTCTGGAATGATGTGTGCGTGAGTCGATATCGCGACTTAAAGGCCACTACAGCCTGTCTCAAAAAAAAATGGTACATCAAAAACCGATTTTTTTTTCAATATTATATCTCAACATAAGTAAGTTGTTTGTAGCTCACTTTCAGAGAAAAGACTGCAGGCTTTCAGGATTTTTGTTTCCTCTCAATTGCTTATTTCAATCGAGAGATAACTCAGTTTACTGCGAAACACAAAAATCGAGTTTGTGCCACTTTCTGTTGAGTTAACCGGTGAACGAATTAGTTTAAACATAAGTTATTCACACTGAACAGAATGACATGTCTTTAAAAGGATTACTTCATAAAGACACTCTAAAAGATACGAACACAGTTACATAATGGTGGGAAGTTATATCAGTAAGTTCTGGCTTAAGATAAATTGAATAACATTCCACAAAACAAAACCCTTTGTTGTTTGTCAGATGAGAAGATGAGCGTACAACGCGGCGTACAACAATCTGGAGGAGAGAGTTTCTATGGTCTTGAATATCATGAACCGCAAATTCCTACTACCACTTTGATACTTTGCTTCCAATTCAAATTTTTTATTGACTTCAACAATTAGTAAATTCACAAGATAGTCAATATTTTAAACATTTCTTTGATTTGGAGTGTTTATTTTGTTGCAATTCCTTCCTTCTAATATGATTTTAACAGATACCAATCTGTATAAATCCATGCTCCATTTTCATTGACGTGTCATAAATATTTTAATTGTTTTTATTTTAAAAGAAGATTTGTATAATTGAACTGATTATGTTGACTATTAAACTTGTGTCGATAAAAGTAGACTTCCTTTGCTTACTAAATTTAATCTGTGTTTTGTTTCTTTCTTTGTCAGTTTCAATCTTTTGTGAGCTTTAAGACAGCATGGCTAGATGGGCGAAACAACTCTGCACATGCATAAAAGTGGCACAAAATCGATTTTGGTATATCGTCACGAATTGATTATATCCTCTGGAATTGTACAAAAGCAAATGAGATGACAAACACCAATGGAAAGCCTGGTCTTTGTCTTTAACATTATGTCAATTAAGAATGACTTCTTTTAAAATTTCATATTTCACAATTTTTTCTGATTGTATATTTTTTGAGACCGTCTGTATTTACCATTTTAAATCAATTGTTCGAACATGCCCCGCCCATACGCATTCACACCAATTATGGGTCCACAGCCATGCTTGATTGATAAACCTTGACTAACGGACGCGCAATGGTCGTCTAATTTTTTCCCTTACAATCAACCTTCCTTCACCCAAACTTTCAATAATTTAATCTCGGGTGACCTCTGACATATGTGGTTCTTGTGGTTGAATTGGGTGATCATAGACTTCCACTTGTGGAAGAAGGAATTATAATTTTTCAAAGGAATACCCCTTTAATTGGTAAATGTGACATTTGTTACCCAATTTGTGACACTCAATATGCACCCCCTACCATGAGATCTTATGGCGAATCTGGTATTGATATCCGTTAAAATTAACCTTGCAGAAGACGGAATTTATACATTTCCAGGAATGCCCCGTTAATCGGTAATTGTAGCCCCCTACAATTGGTCTTGTAAACGAATCCTGGGTATTCCGGCTAACTTAACAATCTTGAGTGACTGACTCTGCTGTGAAATTAATTGTATGTATTTCATTTTCTTCAAAGTGTTCCAAGTCTCCATCGATTTTATTTTCAAAGAGTCATGTTTGGTAGTTTGGCGGGAGCCTCTAAATTCAAAATTCCACTCGTGTTCCACCTTTTAGGTGCTTACATTATGGTAATTAAGGGAATGGTAGCTGATAATGTAAACTTTAAGGTAATTTGGTGTGTAATGAACCATAACGGTCGGAATTTGGTAATGACGAACCATTTTTGCGCATTGAACTACTTTTGAACTGTCCAGATCTAGAGACTTAGGAATGATTAAAGAGAGTGTGTATCACAGAAATTTTAAGAACCTTCTGTGGTGATAGACCTTATTCATTCCATGAGGGTCCATGTGTGTTTATCTAGTTGGTTTGAACTGCTTTGCTTGTTACCAGAAGCATGCACCCTCGTGAAGTATTGTACGGTGTGGCACTGTAGTTTGTGAAAATTTCATATACACTCTTGCATCCAAGTTTTTCTAAATCAAAATGTTATAGGATTCAAAAAATCATGGGTGTCATTTTGTTAAAATGTGTTCTTGTAAGGTTTTATACAGGGGTCAAATCTAAAAGGGGGCAACATGTGTTTTATATACCATCATGTTCAGTACCTTTCAGGATACAGAAAGGTATAGTTTGCCCTACCTGAGGTTTATCTTGTCAACCAAGGTTTTTCTAAATCCATTGTATGGGATTCAAAAAATCCTGGGTGTCCTTTTTTAAAATGGTGTTCGTGAAATGTTATACAGGGGTCAAATATAAAAGGGGCCAACATGTTTTTATTACCATCCTGTTCATTACCTTCAAGGATCAGAAAGGTATAGTTTGCCCTACCTGAAGGGTTATGTAAAAGATTCAAGGCAAAACGGTTCAAGGTCCCACACTGGGGGGGAAATTTCAGATTTCATCGGTTTGTTTTAAAAATGGTGCAAATTGTTCCTCTTACTGTACAGAAGCGAAAATATACAGATCGAGTTTGCAATTGACGTTGATGATAATTAAGAGGGCAATTGGCCGTGGTCCACAGGTCTATGGGAGACAAGTCATATCGTAAAGTCTCACTTTGTAAAGGTGAAACACAAACGATATACAATCAACAAAATCGGACCATTCTATGAATATGATCTTGGAAGACTTTTTTAGCCGTATTGGACGAAAACAATAGGTCGTAAATATGGCAAACTATACCTTTTTAGAAACCTTATGACGACCGAAACAGATTGGTATCAATCAATTTAAAACAATTTAAACAGTTTTATTGTTTACCCCTTACAAATTGTGCAGCCGTATAAACACCCAGAACCATTTTAAAAAATGACACCCATGATTTTCAGTTCCCATGAAATTCCTGTACTGTAAAACCATTGGTGTCAACATTTGTATAAGAAAAAAAACTAATACCAAAACATTATTAGATTTCCCCATTTGCATTCACGTCTCTCACAATCAGTTGCTATACGCAGACAAAACCGAAGACATCTGAACACTCCGTCAACACAGACTTTTTGATGATTTCACATATTTGTCCTACTGAAAGCAGGTCAAGTGTCTGTCACCCAAATTCAGCTACTTTGTCCTGCAATCTTGGACAAAAGTAGTTTCCACACCTTTTGAAAATTTCGTAAACCTGCATAATTCATCATTTTAGAATGTAATGAATTTGAACGTTTTTTGTATCACGCTTGAAGCTTTTGCTAATCCATAAAACCTTCCCCCTTCCCCACCAATCAATGTTGATTATTGTTAGGCGCACTGTAACACAAGTTCAGATATCAACTTTGTCCGGGGAGAGGTCAATTTTCCCCGTACTGTAAGAAAAGTGGTGCCAACACTTTGTCCAAGATTGTGGTTTCACATGATGAACCGACACCAAGCTCAAATAAGCACTGTGATAGGAGGATATTAAATTTGATCACTTAAGAGACCGTTACTCAGCTTAATTACAATCGAACTACCGGCAACATGCGATTCCCCATTATGGAAAGAACTTCCATGTAGGTCCATAGCCTAAATACATATATTCAGCGCTGTTAACATGGTAGAGAGCTTGAGTTAGTTTCTCTAACATTCTTGTCCTTTTAAGCTTGAGAGCAGAACCTTAGAAAGAAATTCGGAGGCGAACAAAAATAATTACAACTCCAGCTTTGGTTTAGTAGTATACATTCGCTGCCTAACAATACCTAATTATAATAGGCTGTAAAGGTATTTGTGTGGATTTGGAGACAAGTCAATATAAAAGTTTCGTCCATGCACTGTCGTGTCAATTTTCTAAGTATTTCGCATTCGTTCGGTGTTGTCTGTGCAAGGTCTAATTTTAGTTTGTCATCATTTACAACCTATTTTTATTACAGACTAGTTTATTGTTTGTATCATTTTGAACTAATTAAGACTTCTGGGTAAGAATTTTGTAACAGTTTGTGCAAATATATTGAATGTCTATGTGAACAGAAAGTTGTTTGTGCACGATTTACTTTGAATGTTATTCTGGCAACATCCACAAAAGTATCTCGGCACGTTTTTTCGATCAGTATTGTGCCAAAGTCCATATATTTTTTGCCTCGATCTTTCTCTTTCATTTAAACACATTGCTTTGTAAAAAAACATGTAAATGGCTGAGATAGCACGCCGTACAGTAAACCTCCAAACCAAAATTTCCGTTTTGGATTTGTCATGGCATTTGCCGTGACTGCGCACAAACCGCTTGACCACAATCAATAATTCAAGCAGCTTTTCTTCCCTCGCCACGTATATTTCGTTGTACCATATAGTCCATGAGCTGCCTACAGACCCTATACCTTGCTCGTCGAGAATTTTGAATGTTGATTTGAGTTACATATGCATAGGACTTCGAAACCCCGCAAGGTGGAAAATTCCATAACCCATGGTAAACTCTTGGTACAGCCATTTTTTTTCAAATGGCCGCCGTGCGGCCATTTTGAGAACAGAAAATGTCACATTTCCAGTATTATATCATATAAAAAGCATGAGTGTCTCATGCACTAAATTCTGACATTTCCATCCGCTGGAGGTAGTTTTAAAAGTTTCAAAACCTTGACCAAACTCTAATGATGACGCATAGATTTTCAAAATGGCCTCCATCAACATTTTGAGAAACATATGATGTAATTTCAGCACCAGGTTCCCATCTGCCCCAAGGCAAATGAGGTATCACTTTCAATCAATTCTGACATTTCCATCCCAATGTAAGGTTTTGAAAATATAAAATTAAGTAAACTCGATTTTCAAAAGCTGTCGGCAGCCATTTTAGACAACATATAAATGCCCTAATCCTTCACCAGGGCGGCACAAAGGGGAACATCCGTTTTCTTTTTCACTTAAGAATTTGGCATTTAAACCGAGAGTGGAAATGGTTACGAAAGCATGACATTTGATTTAATCTTGAATCGTTATCATAACAAAATAAAAAATGATATAGAATTAAAATCAAAATGATATAAAAAGTAAATAGAAAGAGCAGGTCTATTATGTGTTTTTTTTTGCCATAGACAGGGTTCATTTTCCATTTAAATGCAACCCCAATCACTTTATTATAAACTGGTTTGAAAATTACTATTAAGTTGGAGAGACCCTTTGAACACCGTTGAGTACTGAAGACTTTAAGTACAGGAATCACTAAAAAGGTGGAGGAATACCTATTGTTCGTATATGGAATAGAGCCAGGTCAAAATTATCATCCATAAACCTTGACCACCTCCGATCCGGGTGGAACATCAATACGGGAAACAAAATCCATGAGTCCAGCTGCCCACATAGATCGAGGTGATCATGTCATATTATTTTTTCATGGTCCACAAGTCCTGCATGTGTTGTATCTCTACTACAGGTAATTAAGGGTCGCGAAGTCTTTACCCACTGAAGGCTGCCGTGTGCAAAGTGGTCGTATTGCCACCAACAGACATTGCCTTTTTTAAAAGTAGACATGTTGCGTAACATTATGTCACAAGTCCACGGTTATCACACTGTCAAATAGTAGAATACCCACATGACCAGTGGCGCGCCAAAACTTATTATTTTTTCGGGGGGGGGGGGGGGGGGGCAAATCAATTTTGGCGAGGGATTTGTTTGGGGGGGGCATCAACAATTTTGAGATTGTAACTAATTATGGTCCAAAATCACTGGTTTTGCCAAGTTTGGTGCTTTTTAGCCAAAATCGCTTATTTTGGCCACAAATATTTATTTCTTTGGCTGGGGTTTGCAACTAGGGGGAAAGAAAAAACAATTTGGGGAAATTGCACCATCCCTCCCCACTCCCAACCGGCGCCACCACTGTCCAACCACTGTCCATACATGACTCTCTTTCTACCCCCAAAGCATTTCCCCCCTTTTGAAAGGTTATCCTCCCATTTAATACCTTGGAAGCAAGTGCCAAATGTAACTTAATGGAGAAGTTTTTCAAAGAAATTGGTATAGACAGATAGGCATTTAAATTGTTAGTGTATCATATCTCACAACAGCGAACCCTACTTGATGGTATTGTTTCTTGTCATAGCATATACTATATCAAATGGTATTAAAAATGGTATCGCCCCAAGTCACTTTTGTCTTATGCCTAATTGGTTTTGGTGATCTTATTTTTTTAAATACAAGACAATTCATAAGGGAGGCATCTGAAAACCAAAAATATGGTTCTAATCTTCAAATTAAAGCAGCACTGGCACATTTTCACAAAAGTATGAAATTTCTCAATTTGAGCACAAATGATAGTCGAGGCCATTGAAAGGAATTATATTTTACGCATTAAACGCCCAAAGAAGTAGGGACATTAATAAGAGGCTAAAGAAGTTGCAGATAATAATTGTAGGCTTAACTTTAAGTTTGCCGTAAATTAATAAACAAATTTGTCCATTACATAAATATCAAAACTGTACTCGTACTCATTAAAACCACAGATGTCACAGGACCAGTCATCAAAATACAGGATGCATGGATGCCGAGGGAATCAACCGAGGCGTGTTGTTGTCTGCTGAAATGAATGCGCCGATATCTTGTATTATAAATCGTTGTATAAGGGAGTGATTTGGTATTATAATTTCAGTGAGGGCTATGTATATCAAAGCTTTTCAATATGCAAAAATATCAATTGTGACAAAAACTCGAGGGCGCACTATTTTCAAAGTCGCCAGGGTCTCTTTAAGTATTGAATGATTTTATCGCAGTATAAAGAATAATAGCAATAAAAACTGTAATTATCAAACCAAAAGTCAAGCCTGTTCACAGCGCCTCTACCAACTTCATTAATTGGTCCTGATACAAATAAATGTCACATTTATAGGCAGAAATATAAAAGGAATTGGAGCATTTCCCTTCCCTAAAACAATGGTGAGAATTCACTCTATGAAACACCTAATTTGGGTCTCCAAATTCACCTGGCCTATGTTTCATGCTCCACTCGGTTGGGTTATGTTGTGTGACCCAATGTCAGATCTGACATAACTGACATGGCCTATTCGGGTTTAATAATTCCGTTTAACTCCGTTTATTGGAGCCAATGGGAATTTATCGTTTTAGAATTTAGACATGGGACGGTACGCGGTATGGCATAACTACTATCAGGTGGTCTGTTATGTTATGATCGCTTTGCAATAGGGCCTATTTGTACAACGGCGAATAAACAACAAGACAGTCGTGTGAAGATAGGAATAGTAATGATTTTTACAGATTCGGCTCGGTGTATACATCAAAGTGTATAGTGTCATTTTCTCCCTATGGGCGATCTCGGGAGTCAACGGATTTCAGCCAGTATGTTGTGTGTGTGGTGGTGGGGGTGGGGGTTTTTTTTTTTAGGACATGCCCTCCTAACAGCACAGTGATTTCAAAACAGCATCAAAAACATCCCGGCGCGACGACAGCTAGTTATTCCAAAGGCATAACGACTAGTAGGGCGCTTACGCGTATCGGACCGAAGACAGCCTGGACGAAGACTCGACTAAAGCTGGAACCAAGTCAATAATTTAATAAACGCGGCGTTCCCTTAATCGGGAATTCCGGAAAAAAAAAAAAATATGGGGAAGCCAACACGAATCATTACAAACAGATTGCCATAGTTGAAATCATTGCTAGCTAATTTTAGTATCGGGGCAAACCACTCCAGCTGCCGCGGTTACCGCGGTCTGCAGGGCTGCCGCGCTTGTGAGAGTTCGTAATAGGGCTGCGACTGAGAAAAAAAAGCTTCAGTTTTACCTCGAAACATCGTAGCACTGGTCTCGCCGCTACTTGGCAAGCCATAAAGGCCAAAAAGAGTGCCCGCCAACGCGTTGCGAGAACAGTAGCAACGCGTTGCGACATTTCGGCAACGCGTTGCGACATTCAGCAACGCGTTGCGGTGTCGGCCAATCAAAATCATGAATTTCTGTGGCCGTATTTCAAAAAATCGACCCACAAACGCGTGGCAAAGTATTAGCAACGCGTTGTGTGGAAACTCACAACGCGTTGCAAGCCTTCACAACGCGTTGCGAGATTCCAAACGCGTTGTGCGCTTTACAACGCGTTGCGAAGGTCCACTAGCCAGAAGGGTAGGAACCGTATTGCCGCAACGCCGGTTGTGAGAAAGTAGCAAAGCGTTGCCGAAATTCCACAACGCGTTACGGAGTCGGCCAGTAAAAATCATGTTATGAATTTTGTGACGTAATTTCAAAAAATAGATTCCACAACGCGTTGCGGCAATACGTTATGACCCGTAGGGCTTTACAACGCGTTGCAGCCTCACAAGAGTTGCGAGCTTCACAAGCAGTTGCAAACCTTTACAAAGCGTTGTGAGGGCAATAAGGGTCATAACGTATGCCCGCAAACGCGTTGTGAAGGGGTGCAACCGCTTTGTGAAGTTTCGCAACGCGTTGCTGAGATTTATATTTGAAATAGTCACAGGATATTCATGATTTTTGATGGCGACACCGCAACGCGTTGCTGAAATGTGCAACGCGTTGCTGAATGTCGCAACGCGTTGCCGGAAATGTCGCAACGCGTTGTGACTTTCTCACAACGCGTTGCGACCATACGTTATGTCCCTTATGGCTTGTTAAACTTAGCAACGCGTTGCGAAGCTTGCACACGCCGTTGTTGAAGACTCGACACACGACGTTGTGAAGGTTTGCAACGCGTTGCAAAGATATCTAGCAAACGCCGTTGTTGGGTCTATTTTAATTACGTCACAGAAATTCATTGATGTGATGGCCGACACCGCAACGCGTGGCTGAAATGTCGCAACGCGTTGCCGAAAATGTCGCAACGCAGTTGCTACTTTCTCGCAACGTGTTGCGCAATACGTTATGGCCTTTTATGGCTTGCCATAGCCGCCAGACAGACCAGAACCGGCATTGTACGGCAATTACTGTAATGGTTGGCAAGTCTGAGCAACATCAGGCTAGCTTCACCTGGTTATCCAAATTTGCCCGCAACTAGAAACCCTTGCCTACCGACCGACCTTGCATGCACTTTGAACCTGTTGAGCTATGTTACACATTTTTCCAAGGGGGAAGGGCAGATGTTTGGCATCCCTGTGTAACAACCGTACGGCAATACGTAAACTTAGCACTCTATAATAATACACGAGTAAACAAAATGCTTGAAAAGTAAAAGGTTTTCGTCCTACCTTTATATGGTCCTTCGACAGGATGAAACAAGTCTTGCGACTTATTATCCATAATCTATAGTGGCACTTCAGCACTGAGGATTGGCATCACGTGGATCCTCCCTCAGCACCTTCACTGACCGTAGGGATTATCCTCCGGGGGTCACTGTCAAGAGCACCTTTGGGGAGGTTTCAAGCAGTCCCAGCATATTGCACGGCAAGTGCAGCGCGTGAACCTGGTTGTTAGTAAACTCGACTACCCTCTCCACTTGGGGAATAGTCGAATAGTAGTCTGCCGAAGATCGCTCACCCCGAAAAGGCTCCCCATGGATATCTATAGACTGCTGGTAACCATTATTATAAATGCCATATTTTTGTAGTCAATTGCGGGTCAAGAGCTGCGTTACACCGGGGGGGGGGGGATGCCCGATGTTCGTTACCAGATTTGGGATTTTGGTTGCCGAGTCCTGTAGAGCTCTATGGAAACAAAAAAAATCCCTAAAACCAGGGGGGGGGGGAAGGTCGCCCGATGTTCGACACTAGAGTTGGGATTTAGAGGTTGCCTAATTGCATTAATATGCTGGATGATTCCTCCAAACACCGCTTAAGAATTTCCTTCAATTTTTACCATCGGGTCCAAGAAGACATAATTTTCAGCTATTTTTGTTCTCGAAATTTTAGTTCGTAGAAGAGATTTGGAGAGAGAGAAAAATGCATTTGAAAATTCAATTTTGTGCAATTTCAAAATCCCTAGAGGTGAAAAATTATTAATCAAACATTTTAGTCTCTTCTCATTGTAATTTGCGGGTCTACCACGCCTACTCAACTCCACCGACCGGTCCGAAGTACGAATGTATATAAACGCACACGAGATTACCGCGGTCATTTGTAACACAAACGTATACCCGACGTATAGACTAGGGAACTGGCTCATCTCACCCAGTTTTGCTCAAATTTCCTCTCCAAGACCTGATTTTGTCTTCGTTGGTAGCATTTTTTTGTGAAATTAACGTATATGATTCGTTTTACGGGTGTGGCTTTTTGCAGCAAACCGTTTTCGCACAGTTATGACAGAAAAAGACCGTATCATGAGCCTTTAACACCATAGAATCTATATACATGTTTACTGGCTGTTCATATAGGGTGCAAGGGGGAAGGACGCCCGATGTTCGATACTAGAGTTGGGATTTTGAAGGTTGTCAGGCTCCTGTGGAGCTCTATGGAAAAAATCCACAAATCGGCATTAATGTGCCTGATTGATTCCTCCAAAACCGCTTGATGAATTCATTAAATTTTTACCATACGGCAAGAAGACATCATTTAAAGCAATTTTGTTCTGCGAACTTTTAGTTCGTAGAAGTAATTTGGAGAAAAATGCATTTCAAAATTCAATTTTCGCGCCATTTCAAAAATCCCTAGACTGCTGAGATTGTTATTTATTCAAATTTAGTCTCATTCTCATGTATATGGGGTCCTACCACGCCTATTGACTCCACGAGGTCCAAGCATGAACGTATACAAACGCACACGAGACTACGGCGCTCATGCAACACAACGTATACCGGAGCAGGTATCATAGTCCGGGCTTCATAGACGACAACGGAATAAAGCGTGAAACTAATGTTTCGTGCAGAGTCAACTAAATCGATTGTCCTATTGTTCACCATTGTTCCCGGACTGTGAACCCGGAGGACAATCTCCTGCCACACCGGAAGTATGATAATTTGCATTTTTCAAGATTGCCGCCGGCAGGCCTTTGGAAAAAAATTTATGGTCGTCATTAGAGTTTACTCAGGTTTTAGTTCAAAACATTCAGTGGTTTGAAAAAGTCATAAGTGAATGAACTCGACACCTCATTTACCTTTGCAATCGATTGTGGTACCAAAATTACGGCTTGTTTTTAATAACCCGTGGCAGCATTTGAAAATATATGGCCATATTATGGCCCAAGTAAAAGCGGACAAGGAATAGCTCAATCAGGTAAGTACTCGACTCCAGTGTATTGCTCATCCATGCGTACAGGCGTGTGTTCGAGCCCTGTGAGATCAGCTATCTTGTTAATTTCCCTGGACAAGGAAGTTACAGCTTGGTTGTCCCGATTTACCCATGGCGATATTTGACGAAGCTGAATGGTCCCGGCTGCGATGGTTATTCGATGTATGTTTGCTGATCCCGATCTGCTACATCCCTTGAATGATGTTTTGTTTATGGTATGGTGGGCCACAGTGTCAGCTGGCCATGTGTGAAAGCGCTTAGGGCCAATAGCTAAGGCCGTATATAAATCTCTGCTATTATGATATTTAAATTCTAGAGTTGTCAAGGTTTTAAATTTCAAAACACTTTCCAGGAATTAATATGTCAGAATTTAGTGAAAAAAGATACCTCATTTGCCTTTTCAGCTGATATTCATTCCTGAAATATGACATTGTATGGTGTCAAAATGGCCAAAATGCTGTACAAGAGTTTGCCAGGATTTTGAATTTCCACCTGCAGGGTTTGGAAGTCCTATGACAATGTACTAAAATCAACATTCAAATTCTTATGACGGAGCAAAGTGGGGTAGACAGGTCGGTAGGGCACTTAAGGACTAATACAGTCACCATTGAAAAATCAAAAAACCTTTGGTTGGTGGGTTTTTTACGGTCTTTCAGGCGTTCTATCTCAGCCGCTTTGGCACGCTTTGTTACAAGTGAGGTGTTAAATGAAAAGATCACGACATCAGACAACAAAATGTGTAGGAACAAAATGTGTCTTCCAAAAACTTCCGAATTATCGGACTTTAGCCAACAATACTAATCGAAAAAACATGCCGAGATACGTTTATGCCAACTGTCTATATCTCGGTTAGTGGGTTTTGGGTCCTTGTTTTTGGCAAATGTCTCAAGTTGTGGGTGTGTTAGAGATACGCCCGAACTCGCAACCCTAGTATTGCACAGTTCCAGTCTAGAGTACACAATGCCACCTTTGTAGAAAATAAGTTAGGTTACGTATTTGTAGGTCTCGACAAACAAGGTTCCAAGTGGTCTAATTTTTTTAGTTTCATATTTATTAACGTTGCCAACGGTTTGTTGTGGTGTTATTATGGTTATGGAATTGCGGAATTTTACATAATTTCAAAACGGAAAATGTAAAGCATGGTATAAATAAGATTCTACCATCATGGTGGAAACGTCCACCAGAGGAGAAAGAGAAAATAAATATCCGGAGGCAGCTTTTCCTTTACGTTACAACCAAAAAAAAAGTATCCGTGAATGCCGAGAAAACCAAAATTAAAAAGAGGCACCAGATTCACGTACTGAGTCAAGAAATAACAAGGAAAAATGGTGCATTTTTTCTGTTTTTTTTTTTTTTTTAACAAACTGTGAATTGTATTCATGTCAATCCGACTATTGACGTCGTAACTGTAAGGACTAGGGTAGTAGTAGACATTCGGTTTATTACTAGTCCAAACTAACAATATTGTCCCTTCATCCGTCCGAAGACGAGAATTTTCAGAATATGCTCAAAGAGTATAAAGAAATAGATACACAGGCAAAAACCTGCGTGCAAGTGTCTACCAGTGGTTAGTTTTGGAGTGCAAATGAGGACATCACAGAAACCAGGAAGCGGCGCAAAAAGAAGCGCTTTCGCTTTAAACAAAGAAAATTTTATAGTGGTCAAATAAATTACACATCTGACATCTTGCCAATTTAGACAAGACAATAGGGGATCACCCAGAAAGACAACAGAGTGAAGAAAAAAAAATCACAAGTGGGTTAATATTATCTCCTGATGCCACCAAGAGAGACAACATATAAACCTATGATGATGTAGGTGATTCAGAGCCAATCAACAACATCCTATAGGATGAATCCAATCAAACTGTAACATATGAGAAAATGAGGATGAAATCCTGTTAGACAATGATGTAATGAGCAGAGCCAATAGTGAATGGAGTTCTCATGTATTCTCGTTCCAAACCGGATGGTCCTTGTAACATATTGTCGAAAAGTCAACCTCTGTCCAAAACCGACTCGTTCCGATTCTGGCAAGTTTCCCAACACTGACCGTGTCAAACAAATGTCCAGCCTTTCGACGCCGCCCCCCGATTGTCTATACCATTACAAAAAGGAATAAGCATTGGTATCAAAAATTATGCCGCAACATTCCAAAGATTGTGAACAGAGTAGTCGCAGACAATGAAAATTGCGCGACTATGCGGACGACCTCCTTGTGTACACCAGACATACGAAGACGCACGGACAGGCTCCATCAAGTGTTTGAAAAAAATAATCTCAGGCAGGTTTGGACTGTGAATTTGCTAAAAAGTAAAGGACGGACAGGATACGAAGAGAGAAGAGAGCGCCCTAGTTTTGAATTGCGTTATCTGGTACTCATTTTTACAAATCATATAAATTAAATGTGAAGTTTTTCTGATTCGAATTTAAAAACAAGGGAAATGTTCAGATTTGAAGAAAAATGGCACTTTTGGAGGATTTAAGGTAGGCTTCAATGGGAAATCGAATTTTATTAAACAACCCCTTTCCCCCCAAGAACGGGAAAGAAACTTATTATGCTTATATATCCATCTACCCGGAGTTTCTTTCCAGTTCTTGGGGGGGGGGGGGGGTCATTTCTCCATCGAGGGTTGCCATTAAAACAGAAACAGGAAGCATAAACATTCAATCATTAATGTTTGACCTCCCCATTCACGATGGGCAAGGCTGCTACTCTATCAAGGGCTGAGTTCAGTACCTTGGATGTGCACCTTGTTAACAACAGTCTGACCATGCAAGTTCTGAGTATCATAAATCAGGCACCTAGAAACAGAGGGGTATGCGAGAATGCAATGGTTGAATGAATGAAAGTATGAACTGCGCCATGGGAAGCGGTTTTATTAGCTATAGGAATGTATCAAAGCATAATAATAGCTTTGTGCTTTACTCTACCAGAACAAAGAGTACAATGTAGTACCAGAACTCACTGTATTTTTATTCATGAAAAAAAATTTTGCACAAGAATTAGTATATTAGTCCAAAAGATTTTCTCTGGCTTTGAACCATTAGCCACTTAGACTTTGTTTTTAAGTACCTACTGATCATCAATGAAAGACTCGTTGCATAATATCATGAATATAAATATCAAGTGAGATTTTGAAAGCCGTATGAATTATTTATAGTTTTGGGTCTACTAATTAGAACTCAAACCCCCCTTACAATTTGGATTTTTTAAAGGTTTAAAAAAAAAAAAAAAAATTTTATTATATTTGTTTTTAATTTAAAATTAGGTTAAAAACGCGTGTTTTTTTGTTTTTTGAAATTTTTGAGTTTTTGCCCCATTTTTGTGGATAAGACGCAGAATAGGACAGTATGTGAAACACATTTCACGTAAGGCGAAAAGCTTCAGCCACTGTAGATACGACGAGAAGGACAGTATGTGAAAGGGTTACACAACCACTTAACTCACTTAACACAGTAGGCTGTGGGAAGATAGCAACTTTGAGCATGTTTCTCTCGTATTTAAAACGCTCACGGAGGAAAATTACAACATATAGTCTACCAAAAGTACAAGTAAAATCACCAAATAACCACATTTTGAAATGATATATGATGACCAGTAAATGTTTTAGTGTCATACATGAGATTCCTCACTTTTTTAATATAACTAGTTGTTATTTCAGCATTTTTAAAGCATTATGTGCAGGAGAAAACTGCTCGTCGAACTGTTGATACGACGGAGTATGTGAAATTCCCAGTATAATCGAGTTAAACCTAATCTTAGTCCAAATAGATCTGTATTGTGAAATGAATAAATAATACTTTAATAATTAGACACATATGCCTAATTGTAATTAAGATATTAAAATACTCAGTAATTAGGGCAAACGCACTTTGTAGTTTGGTGTATTATGTATATGTGACTAATCATTAATGCAAATCAACAAACCAAATATCTCAAAAATGTAGATAAGCCAGTATGTGATGTGGCCGACGAATTGAGAAAGAGTGTCTAGCATTGATATTGTCATTGCAAAATTTAAGTATAACTGAGTACCACAGTTTACCCAGTTCTTGGTCCATGGATACAAACCGTTGTCTTCACCACAGATGAAAAAATAGAAATCGGGACACTTGGAAAGTGGAGTTTAATTCTACAAGAAACAATCGGACATGAGACATAAAAAAACGAACAGAAAATGTCTTGGCAGATGCCTTTTGCTAGAGCTGCCTAAATTTGATCCCAAAAATTTTTCAGACATTTATTTATTACAACTTGGCCGGAGTAGCACTGCTGTAGAAAATGTGTACAATTTACTGTGAACAACTGTAAGTTACTGCACCACAAATGATGTAAACGTGTACAGCCATAATATTTTAGTTGGAGAAACATGCCAAGGGGTGGGCAATTTTGAGGGGCCTCCGACAGGAGAGTGAAGGAAGGAAAAAGGAAGAAAAGGGAAGGTCTTACTCACTATGTACTCAAGCATAAGCCGGAGAGCGTTTATTGGGAATTTCTTTCTCATACACAGAAAAAAGTACTGCATTCTAAATTCAAACTTTTGAACAAAACAGGTTGAAATATTACTTGGAGGAAAAGTTTGTTCTTATTGTTTAAAAGACTCATGAGGACTTAGCACAAGTAAGAACACACACACACAATCCACAACTAGCCTTCAGTACCGGATTACTACAGAAACTCGATTGAAGTCGAGAATCGTAAAAAGTTGCGACGCCTATTCTAAAGTTTCCACATGAGAATAGAATGGAAATGTGACACACCGTCAGGTTGTGCAGAGCGTGGATGGTGCGCTCTGGGGTAATCGGTCGAGTGGCGGACGGGTCCACGCGCATTGAAGGCTGGATTGGTCCCGTGTAAAAGGAGAAGATATGGTCCTACAGGAACAAAGGTACGGGCTCATAACGACACGGGATAAAGCCTTGAACACTAATGTTTGCGTGAAGACAGAGTCAACTGAGCGATTTTCGATTCACTCTTGTTCACCATTGTGGCGGACCGTGAGGAACGCGCGGGACCATGTCCCCTGGCACTGGTTTAGATATAACAGCATGGGGAACCTCAGCCTGGCGTGCCAAAAGGTGGACACCAAAATAGGACCAGACGGTCTTTGGACTGAACCACCTTCTCGATGACTTTCGGGATCATAGCAACTGGGGGAAGGCGTAGGCAATCGGCAAAGGACCAATCACCGCCCTTGAACCCTGCCTTATGCCGGGGAAGGCGGCTCCAAGAGTAGCCGCTGGAGTTGATGACTCCCGACTTAAGTGAAAATTTCCATGTATGACGATCGGACCATTTTAGAAAGGTGCGGCACCACCGATGGAAGGCGCTGCCCATCCTCCGATGATCCTATCCTCTTGGTTGGTTAGGGACTGGGGACTCCAGATTCTATATACAGTAGCCGTTTCACTCATGAGTTTCTTCGCCCTGCCAACCACACGAGGGAGCCGAAGAACCTCTTTGCAAAGCTTGGGGATCCTGACCACTGTCATATTGTTGCAACGGAGGGGTCTTTCTTTTGATAAAGGAGTTCCACCACTTTAAGGCTAGAAATGATGACCAAAGCCTCGAGAACGGTTATGTGGTGGCGCTAATGGATGCAGACAGCAGCCTGAGCCAGGAGAGAGAAGAGGTCCACCGCTCCCCGACTCAATTCGACGCATCCAAACCGCCAGGGTTAATAGAACTCCTCGGCTTGAATTGAGGGTTGCGCTCCATATTGAATAGATATCGGGAGACCGGGATCTGAAGCATCAGAGGCTGGTTTTGCACGGGCAGTAATGGCGGCAAAGAGGAATCTCAAAATCTTTTCATATGTTAGTTTGCAATTACGGAATGATGGCCCAATAGGGCGGCCAGCAGGCCAGGAGTCGAAGCACGTTCGGGCACACCAATGTACGTATGATTAATCGGGCAAATCCCGTTATCGCTTCCATTCTCTCCGCTGTGGGTCTCACCACGGCCGATCTAGGTCGGCTCCCAAAAAAGTGGAAGACTGCGACGGCGTCAAGGCCGACTTCACTAGAAAGAGAATTGTTCGGACCAAGGACAGAACTTCACTACCACATAAACTACAAAAGCTGGCGTGAAGGGGCTACCACCAGCAAATCGTCTAAGTAGATGAAAATAATTTTCCCTTTCTGTCTCAGGAACTCGGGCACCACCTTGACTACTCTAGTGAAGGTGCCAAAGTGAAAGATGCTGAACTGGTAAGCGTCCCCTCCTATCGCGAAACGCATCCATTATCTGCGTAGACCTGTCCAACGAACGTGTTTAACTGTAGGGTGTTTTTATAAAAAATCCATTGTTCACTTTGGCGCGGCCGCCCCGGGCCGTTTGTAATTTGTTCAGCGGCTTGACTTTGTGGTGAGGAAGAAGCGGGGTGAGGAAATCCAGAAACCGCCTCTCATCGAAATGGTAGACACTCACAGCCTCTCGGCACCCATCGCGGATATCTCCGAAAGAGAGCTTTCCTTCGCATAAAGGGTCCGATGGCAGAGGGGTCTGACGATCCCCCCTTGAAACGGAGGCGGGTTGCAAAACTCAAAGCGATACCCCAGAGATTCCACCTCTAGGGCCCACTGGTTGGACGTCACTGTTCGCCATGCCGCTGCAATCTAGAAGAGACGCCCCACCTTGGGTGGACTCTTCCTGCCCCTGAGCCAGGGTACTTGGGAATGCCAGCCTTATAAGACAGGACAGTTTAATTTAAAGTAAAGTACTTTGGAGGATTAGTTTGTATTATAAATGGTTTAAATAAGAGCAATTTTTCAACTGGATATTGCCCCTTTAATTCATAAGTGTTTAGATATTTCATAACTACATTTGTTTTCAACATCAGAAACTGTGCATCAGCTAACAGTGACAGGATACCAATGTTTTAATCCCGCATACTGAGTAGATGAAAATTATTGTAGTCCATAAGTTCCATAAAGATGTCGAATGTCCCTTTAAAGTGAATATTGCGCTGTGTTAATTGGGTTGTGTTGTGTCGGATTGTAAAACATCATAATTATTTGGAACTAATCCATTGCAAATGTATGTATGAACAAGTACGTATAATATGTATAATGTTATTTTTCAAATTTATCTCTTGAAATCGTGAAATACCCCATTATTCCCGCTTCTGAAATATCCTGTTATGGAATCACACCACTAAATAACTCCCCATAGACCAAACGTCGATTTCTCGGCTATAAAGCGACTGGTTACTTCAAAACTGATTTTTTTTGGACGATTAGCACCATACCTCTTCAACAAAAATGAAAAAGTCATATGATGAATGCTGATTTTTTTAGCTTCAGAGCATCGAAAGATTTGCTTGTTTCAAAACGTTCACACCTAGTTGAGTGTTACTATAAACTAAAATTGTACAGTTTCCCCAAACCCTAGAAATTATAAAAACCAAAAAAAAAAGCACAGACAAAATCTTTACCACCCAAATGGTTTGTTACTAGTCCACACATTATGATTAATTTCAAATTTCATCTAAAGACACAACTTATCAACATTTTGTGACTCTTCATTTAGGCAAGGGCCATATTCCGGACGCCAACACTGTCTCGGCACTGACGTCGTCTGCTACACCTAGTTTATTTAGTGGTGTGATTCCTGAAGAGACTGGAAATTTCTGAAGACACATATTTTCATAATATTGAATGTTATTCTATCAGTACGAACCATTGTAGCCAAAATATAAAGACCAGAAATGAGTAAAAACTGATCTGCAGCAATGTTTATTATTTTTTGCTATCTGCTGAAGATAGCACATTTTGTAAAAGATTAAAGATCTGGTTCAGACGGATGGCAGAGGAAGCACTACAAAAGACCTGATTCTATCAAAATGGCTTTTAAAAGCACCAATTTACATGAATTGGGTGTTTTTAAAAAGATATCCACCCAATTCACATGCATTGGGCGGATTCCAGCAGAAGAGAGAGACCTGAAAAACACCCAATTCAGATAAATTGGGTGTATTTCACCCAAAGTGGCCTAAAAAGCACCCAATTATGCAATTTTTAATAATTTTGGTGAATATTAACACATTCCTGTACAACTTTTCTTCTGTGATTAACTCACTGAAGTAAAATTCTAATCAATCACATCACATCATGGATAGAAGTGTGTGCAAGGTACAGGCAAACAGTGCACATGTTTGAAACTGCCTTGAAATGTTGATCGGTAGGTCTATTTTAATCAGAATCTTACTTATCATTGATTTTTATATCATGCAGGACTAAAAAATGAATCCATTAAACTTGTGGCTCATGCATTTCCCATTTTCTTTGCACTTGGATCATTCTAAAGTCATGATAGATACACCACGATCCTCGTGAGACAAATGCTTGGGATTCATGCACAGTCCCATACCATGCATACGGCAAATGCGTGATAGGGCCTACATCATCTGAGATTAGAGGCGTAGTTCTTTGTGGACAGCCTTGTAAGCTCTTGTACATGTTGTAATATGCAGCTTGATGCGGGGCTTGATGCACCCCAACAGTGTGGATTACCCCCCCCCCCCCATGTTACTGAAATGTGCCCATAGTAGTATTTAAAAAAAATTTTTTTTTTTTTTTTTTTTTTTTTTTTTTTAAATAGAGTACACATTGTACACATACGAGAGTGCAAGGCTGCAAAATTTTGATCACTGTGACTGTACACGTACGGCTGCGATAGTGAGTCATGTCATGAGTAAAACCTGTGATCAAGCCTAGGCTAAGAACTGATTCGGTCTCAATATTGGCACCTAACACTTACGATATCTACTTGCAAACCCCTTAAATCGGCTGAAATTGATCTCTAGATTATAGATTGATGCTTAAACATTGCAGACAACATTCAATTTTATCGTGACCTGACTCAAACAAGGCTCCATGTAATGCATAAAATCTGCAGGAATCACACCACTAAATAACTCCCCATAGACTTGTGTACAAAATGACCTCTTACCAAACGTCGATTTCTCGGCTATAAAGCGACTGGTTATTTTAAAACTTTTTTTTTTTGGAAGATTAGCACCATACCTCTTCAACAAAAATGAAAAAGTCATATGATGAATGCTGATTTTTTAGCTACAGAGCATCGAAAGATTTGCATGTTTTTAAAACGTTCACGCCTAGTTGAGTTTTACTAGAAACTAAAATTGTACAGTTTCCCCAAACCCTCAGAAATTATACAAAAAAAGCACAGACAAAACCTTTACCACCCAAATGGTTTGTTACTCATGTTACTAGTCCACACATGATTAATTTCAAATTTGATTTAAAGACACAACTCCTCAACATTTTGTGACTCTTCATTTAGGCAAGGGCCATATTCCGGACGCCAACACTGTCTCGGCACTGACGTCGTCGGCTACGGGTGCAGGACTATATTCCGAAGGGTTTTTGATCCGAAAGGTTTTTGGTCCGAAGGAGCATTTGATCCGAAGGTAATATATTCCGAAGGTTTTTAATCCCGAAGGGTCGTTTCTCCGAATGGTCGTTTCTCCGAAGGGCAATTTGTCCGAAGGGGCATTTTGTCCGAAGGGGCATTGATCCGAAAATAAGTAATGTGTCTTTTCTCCGAAAGATTTTTACTCCGAAGGGGCGTTTGTCCGAAAACGCATTTTAAAAGGGTTTTTGTTCCGAAGGAGTTATGTTCCGAAGAATTTTTAATCCGAAGGGTCGTTTGTCCGAAAAAGAAATAAAGATTATTGTTCCGAAGGGGCGTTTGTCCGAATTTTCGGACTAACGCCCTTTCGGACCAATTTCCCTCATTCTAATTTCGGACTAACGACCCTTAGGATAAAAAAACCTTTCGGAATAACCAGAGACTATTATTATAAGATGAGAATATTGATAACCCTATCAAAAGAACTAATGAAATAACTTGCAAATACCATGAGATCCATTCGACATCTCGATGAAGGGACTATGAATAATCGTTCCATGATAATGAAACCACTAAACGATAAAGAGATATGCTAAAAAAGGTAAAAACATAATTTGGTCGCCATACGTTTACTCTAATTATACAACCCACAATTATGGTCTTTGCAAAATACAAAATATCGCATATTTAAATTCATTTTGGTTGTCGTTAAAATGTATCCCTTTGGACATAAAAAGATATGGAATGCGACGGATCTCACATTCGACGGACATCACAACAGACTATTGTCTACTAAAAATGGCTATACTTTCATCAACGAAAAAACACGCTATCAGCAAAGGAAATGAAGAGAAGTAACGAAATTCTGTAGAGATATTTGTTTTTCTTTTTGCTTACACTTTGAAAACGAAGATAATTTCAGTTTGGTAGTCTTATTATAATTACCAACATTCCTAAGGAAGCTAAATAAGTATTCTTACCGATTTTGTAAAATTTCCTTTTTTGCTGATTTTCACAGCTAAAATTATATTTTTCATCCATTGATGGGTACTCACCAGACTTGTAGAAGTCGAAGGCGAGTCGAGTACAAATACTCATATTCGTATTCGAGTACGACTACAATTTGTGGAACCGTACTTACACATACTCAAGGCCAAGTACTCATATTCATACTCGTACTCATGACCATGTTCTTATACTCATACTCATGAAACGTACTCACACTATAATAGAATTAGTGAGACATACACTTGCTGCTAGAAAATTCTCAATGAATAAAAAATAAACATTTGATATTTTGATAATCAACTGCTGGAGGGAAATTTAATAAAACCCATGATTTTCACCCACATTGTAAAACGTGATCAAGCCAAAAGCAAAGAAAATAGTAGTTTTGATTTCTTTGATGAAGATATATAAACTTAGACCTTTTTAATGCAATTTTCTTTCATATTGGATACAATTTTGGAAAGATTGAAATTTAAAAAAATCTACGTTTGTTTTTACATGTCATCTGAAACAAATTACGGATTAAAATCAATTAAAAATAATTTCTAGAACTGAATTACAATGTTAACGTGTGTATGGACGATATAAAAGACATGTGTGCCTTTTTGTGTAAAAACTTATCTTGTGTATCTTTTTTCTGTATAAGTTAATCCACTAACCCCGACGGATTTTGAAGTCAATAAATGTTTCCAAAATTATCATGATATTACTAAGGCTTATTTAACGAAGGTTTAAAAGGTGATTATGATTGTAATGTCACTGGAACCAAGGCTGCCGTAGAAAATGCAGAATTTCCTAAATTACCGTTTGGAAATTCCCAATGCCCAATTCGAGCTGATCGTACCACCCCTGTATATGTATTTTGGGTGGTTCCCGTTATTTTCGGCTTTTTTTGTTTGTTTTTCAATGTTGTAGAACATTGCCTTTAACCAAAAAACGGCTGTTTTGGTTCAAAATGGTCAACATTTCTAAACAAAAATCAATAATTTGGATGGTACCCAGATGGTTTCTTGGTGGTTCCTGATGCCGGCTCCTATGTGTTTCAATGGTTTTTAACTATTGCTTAGACCCCAAATCGGCTATTTTGGTTCAAAATGGTTTTATGATTTTTAAACAAAAGTAGACAATTTGGATGGTTCCCAGACGGTTTCAAGATGGTTTCCGTTGTTTTGGCACCTTAGTGTTTCAATGTTGGTTGAACAAAAGTCGGTTCATTTGACTTAAAATGGTCAAAATAATGATTTTCAAACAAAGTTAACAATTCCGATGGTGTCCAGAGGTTTCTTGATGGTTCCTGGTGTTTTCTGTCCTTTTTGTTTCAATGTTTTTGGAGTATTGCCTGGACCACGAACTCGCTATTTTGGTTTCAAATGATCAAAATAACGATTTTTAAAAAGTGGACAATTTGGATGTTTCCCAGTTGATTTTTTGGTGGTTCCCGGTTTTTTTTTCAGTTTCTTTGTGTTTCAATGTTTGTTGACCATTGCCTGGACCCCAAATCGGTTACTTTGGTTCAAAATGGTAAAAATAATCTTTATTCTGACCATTTTAAACAAAAATTTGCCGACTTTTGGATGGTTCCCATCTGGTTTGGGTGGTTTTCGGTGTTTTCGACTCCTTTGACTTTCAATGTTTGTTGAGAATTGCATCCGGGATCCCGTTCTTGGGTTCAAAATGGTAAAAATAATGAAATAACCAAATGTTAAGGTGTATCCCCCAGAGTACAGGTTTTTCAAGAAGCAAAAAATTTCTCTTTGAAGTTAAATATTGAGTCTTGGAAAAATTGCCTTTCTTTTGCTTCAAATTTGGTAAAATCGGACATTCCGTCACAAGTTGTGATTATTTTTGTTGTCCCAAAGTCAGCGGCAAAGTCATGGAATATCTTATGTATTTCCTTATTTTTTTAATCTTTGGTTTTTTTTTTTTTTTTTTTTTTTTTTTTTTTTTTTTTTTTTAATTTTGTATATGATTTTGTAATAATTCTTTTATTTTATGCATTAATATGCTGCAATACAATTTAACTAAAGTGTCTCTACATTTATGCTAATTTGCTTAATGAAATTAATTGGCTTCATAATTTGTAATTAATAAAAAACATTTTTTTTTTAAGGACAAAACTTTAAATGCGATTTCCTCAACACAACGTTATGTAGTGTATCCCCGCTTGCGGACATGATTACTCAAAAAGATATTAATGGTCTTAGAGCCTCCAAATTTGGGACTTGAAATTGCTGAGGTGTAGGGCGGATTGAAACTGTACTTGAATTAAATTTAACTTGAAACCTTGGAACATACATGTTGCCCATTGGTAAAATAAAACATAATTATTGATTTGATTTTGACTTTGACCTTTCAGTACCCCCAATGTCAGTCATTTTTTATAATTCCAGTAACCCATACAGAATCAAGCTCTGTCTCTAAACAGGCAATTTATTTTTTAGTACATTCAAATAGAGCATTTAGTTTTGAGGAATCATGTCCCACAGTCTCTACCTAAAATTTTCCAAATCAAATATGGCCGCTTGTGCCATGTCAACGGGGTCAAATGACCACTTTGTTAGTTTATTTAGAGAGAGTAATGTCCAAGGTATATATTAAATCGATATAATGGAAAAACATGTAAAGGAACTCATGTAAGGCATTAAGATCATGGACCCTCCAAAGTGGGGATACAACCTTAAAAATTGGGCGGTTACTAGGTGGTTCTTGGACGGTCCCCGGGCCGTTTCGGCTCCTGTTTGGTCAGGTGCAGTGGTTGTTGAGCATTGCCAGGACGCCAAAAACTGTGTTCAGTATAGGTAAATTGGACCTTCCTTTTCGAACACATGATTCAAAACAGCTTTTTCATTGGCACATATTTTATTGTATTAATTTTTCTTGTCTTATGGACCCTGTAATAAGTGGTACAAATTAGAAGCCAAAATTCCTTTTGAAAAGTGGATTGGGGGGGGGGAAATCCATTGTCCGCACAAGAAGGTAGGAAGACTTTGTCAATTTAACACGTTTTTAATTTAAATTTAAGAATTTTGATGCGTTTACCTGAGTTTTTTTTCTGAAGTTGCCTGGAATCCAAATCGGCTTTTTGGTTTAAAGTGGTCCAAAACAATGATTTTTTAAAAAAATCATTGAAACACGCAAAGGGGCCGAAGACAACTTGGAACCAACCTAAAACTACTTGTTCTTGCTAAAAGCATTATTTTCAGAATTTCAACAAATAGCCGATATTGGCTCGATACATGCAATGTTCAACAATCATCAATATGCAAGAGAGCCTGAAACACCGAGGCCTCACTCCAAACCATATAGAGACCATTTGTTTAAAAGTAATAATTTTGACCATTTTGAACAAAATGGCCTATTTGTGTTCCGGCAATGCTCAACCAAACATTGAAACCCAAAAAAGGAACCGACAAATTCGAAAATAATCTAGCAACGGGCTGTAAAATTCCAAATTATTAATTGGTTTAAAATCTTTATCTTGACCATTTGTAATACATAAATGGACACCTTTTTCCACACACATGTGAACACTAAGGAGCAAAAACACCGGAACCATCTAGAAACCATGGGAACCATTAAAATTACTACTTTTAATTAAAAGTCATTCATAAATTTGGACCATTTTGAACAAAAAGTAATAAAATTGGGATCCATGCAATGGGCAATAACATTGTGAAACAAAAAGGAGCCGACAACACCAGGAAACCACCAAGAAAACATTGCGGTACCATCCGAATTATTAGCTTTTGTTAAAAAAATCATGATTTTGTTATCTTTGCACCAAAATTGACGGTTTGGGGTGTAAAGGCATATGCTCACTAACATTGAAACACAAAGGAGCCGAAAGACTCGGAACCACACAAAATACGTCTGGTAACCATCCGGAACGTCCAAATTGTCATTGTGTTTCAATTCATTCTTTGCACAATTTTAAACCAAAATAAAACCGATCTGGGGTCCAGGCAATTCTCAGCAACCATAATTATTCAGTCTATCGTCTGAAGTGTACATAGCGTGCACAAATCAGATTAACGAGGAGCTGAGACCTTAATACTTGATTTTTCAGGCCTTGTTGAAGTTTTGATTTAGTGTGTTTTGAGACATATTCAAAAAAACTACATTAGAATAAAAAAAAAAATAATTAAATAGTTAAGAATTGTTTTGATCAAATATTGCTATGTGTTATAAAGAAGGATAAAAACAGGGCTTTCAGAAAACCGTTTATTTGGTTGTCATTTGGATTTGGAGGAAGAAGTTATGCCTATCTTTGATGCAGAGACTTAAAAATCTGTTTGGCGATTTTGAGCCAAACAAAGCATGCATCGTCGTTCTTTACATAGCGTAACAAGGTCTTCAGAAGTGATTTGAGTAAAAACTTTAACACCAAATGATTGTTAACCATAGCAGGTAGGAGAATAATTGAGGATTATAAAAATTATATCCCGGAGATTTACAAACGAAATGGGCTAAGTGACAAAAAATGTTCATTTCCCATAGAAAAGTCAAGATAGCTGTGTAAGACAACAGTTTACTTTGGTTCAGACAAGATTTCATGCGTTTTAACCAACTGGGAGCAAAAATTGAACCATAGAAGGTTTTGTATTTCGCTTGAAAAAAACATGCGATATTGAATTTAAGTTTTATTCTAATTTAATACAGAAACATCAGCTTTGTTCTTTCTCCAATTTATGGGACCCTGGGTACGTATTTGTGCAAAATAATTACCTTAGAGATGTAAAAACAAACAAATCTCTGAGTTCATGAACTGAGACATGATTTATGGAGTGAGGTGATTTCAATTAAATGATTTTTTATTAGTAGAACGAATGGTAATTTAATTTTTTAAAGATATTTTTACTTGTACTTATGTTACACAATCGACCGGTTTATTCAAACTGATATGTTTTTGTCAAGAGAAATTCGTACCCACTGGAGATTGCATGTGTTGATTGTCTTTGCTATATGTGTTATGGTATACGTCGGTTGTCAGTCTCTCCGCATTAGTATGGCTAAAAACCGGCCCCAAACAGAATTTTAGGTCTCTCAGCAAAATGGCATAACTTCTGAACCCAAAGACGAAAGACACCAAATAAAAATCTTCTGATAGCCTGTTTATCTGTGTACAACCAAAGCAAAATATTGAAGCACAAATAACGTTTAGGCTTTTGAAAAAAAATCTTCCTGAATTTAGGTTTTTTATCGACTCCACACTGGTACAACTTGTCACCACGGTTTTCTAAATCAAATTGTATGATGGATTCCAAAATCATGGTGTTATTTTTTAAAATGGTGTTCTTTGTATGTAATCTAGGGGGCAACGTTTATACAGGGGTCGAAATATAACTGGGCATTTGTTTTACAGTAGACATCCACGTTTAGTAAACCTTTCAAGGATTACCGAAAGGTAAGTTTTGCCCTACCTGAAGGTTATAGTAAAAGAGTTCCAAGGCAAAATGGTTTCAAGGTCACCCTGGGGATAAATTCTCAGAATCAGTTTGTTTTAAAAACGGTGCCAAATGTTCGTCTTATTGCAGAGAAGGCGAAAAAATACAGGTCGCATTGTCAATGACGTTTGATGATATTATGAGGGCAAATATGGACGTGGTCCACGGGGGTCTATGGGAGATCAGTAGTTCTTATCTGCAAGAGTTTCACTTGGAAAGGTTGATGTGAAACAGAGGTCTATATACATTTTTTATTGAGTAGACCCAATGAACGATTTTTTAAAACCCACTTTAACACAAAAATGGACCATTCTATAATAATGACCTTGAGATTTCTTGAGCCTATGTCTAAAACAATAGGTCTAATATGGCCAAACTATACCTTTTAGAAACCTTATGACCACTCGAACAGATATAGTTATATGTTTTAAAACAATTTTTTAAACACTTTTATTGTTACCCCTGTATAAATTTTCCCCCTTATAAAACATTCAAGAAAACACATTTAAAAAATGACACCCATAATCTTCAGATTCTCCTGAAATCAGTATTGGAAAAACATGGTCAGGGGGGAGGACATCCAAAACTAACAGCAACAGCGATTCAAAACGGCATTCAACTTGGTGCTAGTCTGTTTCAAAGACTCAGTTAACGGTAGGAGGGCGCTCTTTACGGAATCATCGAAATGGTTACACACAGACTGACTAAGATAGGGCCATGGTCACGACTTATTTAAATCTAAATGAGCGCTATTGGAAATTACACTAATTTGCAGCGGGGTTAATCCACTAACCTGACGATTTTGAAGTCATATTTTTCCCCAAATTATCATGATATTACAAGATCTTTTGAATAAAGGTTTTAATGTCACTGGGACCGAGACTGCCCATAGTAAAATGCACGTTAGCAATTCCCCAAATTACCCAGTTGGAAATCCCCATGCCCAAATCGAGCAAGATCGTGTCCTAACCCTCCCCCCTGACATTGGTGTAACATTGTATATGAAAAAAACCTAACCAAAACATCAATTACAATGCGCAGTCCAGCAGATTTGTTTTCTTCCGTTGGTGTGTGTGGGGGGGGGGGGGGTATGAATGTTCTGTTTAAAAGGAAAATAGTGCGTTGTTCAATCATAATGATTAAGACGGTGAGAGCCTTCATTAACAAGACCAAGATCTGGTTTTTGTTGAGTGAAGAATGCCGGGTTAGTTAAATTGTAGTACCGGCAACTTTTGTTGGCGTCGTTCAGGTCGCAATAAAATTCCAGGCCTGATCAGTAACATTTTTAAAGAGTGTCAAAAGCTTATGCGGAGAACATAATTATGATGCATGCCACGTATATGATGATATATCTACCTTGGTCAAGCATAGTTTTACGATGATTGAGGACATGTTGGTGAGTCTCTTTATTCCCACATAAGGCTCAATTGTGTTAAGTTTTTTACCCCAGTGACTCAAGTTATTTTTGGTGGGAAGTGTATCAAAAAAGGCATTTAACAAGAATTTCATTATGCCTTTAGGCAAATCAATAAACGATTTCACAATATACTCAAAACTCAATCAAATCCATGGTTCTATATCCAAAATATAAATTAAAAAAGGCTGGTTTATCGACTAAGAATTAAGTTATTCTGTTAAAAACCTGCTTTTTGATCGATAAACCATGTTTTTTTATTTTAAAAACTTGCATTATCGGTCGAAAAACGTCTCGCCGATATAACAAGTAGCTACCGAGATTCTATGCTTTTTAATAAAAACCATATTTTATTGGCTAGAATCCCAGTTTATCGACCGAAAAGGTTTTTCTCTCTCTCTCTCTCTGAAGAAAAAAAAAAAAAACACGTATTATTCTCGATTAATTCTTTAATCAAAGAATTTGGATCTCAATCAAAAACCTGCATTCTCACTAAAAATGTTTCCATCAGGAATCTAGGTTTTACGACCTAATTGTTTTTTTTTATTTGTTTTTGTTTGTTATTTATTTGTTTGTTTTTTATTGAACTGGATTCTCACCGACAAGTTTCTTAACGAAAAGTTTGGATTTTTTTTTTTAAATCATGGTATTTGATTTTTTGAGCGCCAGTCCAAACATTTGTTTAATTTTTTTAGCGCACAACTATGAAATGCATCAATCGCCAACGGGCCGGTATTGGAGGGTTTTTTTTTTTACATTATTTTCTTTTGGTGTTTTATTTTGGGCATAATTAGCCTACTCTGTAGGCCTATCATGATACAAACTAAGTGCGAAAGGTATAATGTAACTATGCCTTATTTTGTTTTCCGTTTTGTTGTTTTGGTAAGTCCGAAGGTGTGTTTTTTCGAAGATTCTTTATTCCGAAAGGCTTTTACTCCTATTAGTTTTTACTCCGAGAGGTTTTAAGTCCGAAGGGGCATTTGTCCGAAAATTCGGACAAACGCCCCTTCGGGCTAAAAAACCCTCGGATTTAAAAACTCTCATATATTTTTCGGAACATTGCCCCTTCGGATCAAAACTCCTTGTAATTTTTTCGGAGAAACGCCCATTCGGAAGAAAGAACTCAATTTATGTTTCGGACTAACGACCCCTTATTTGTTTTCGGACCAATGCCCCTTCGGAAGAAAAACCTTTCGAAAGAATAAACCTTCGGAAAATTAACCGTTCGGAGTAATGATCTTTCGGAAAAATGAACACTATTTCGGACAAACGACCCTTCGGAGTAAAAACTTTTCGGACATATAACACTTCGGAAGAAAACCCTATCGGAAATATGGACTTCGATAGAATATTGTGTTCGGACAAACGACCCTTCGGGATAAAACCCTTCGGAGAAATAACCCTTCGGAATATGAGTGTTCCCGTCTGGTACACCTAATTTATTTAGTGGTGTGATTCCTGAAGTGACAAACTATGAATGAATTTATCCATTGTACTAAAGGTTACCACTGAAATTAATAATATATCCATAAAAAGGTCACATATATTTTATAACTCTTCAAAATCGGGTAGTGCCCCTTTAATAGCGAATTTGAGGGCTTTCCACGATTTTTTATGAAAGTACACATAACAGATTTGAAAATAATCAGCACCCTCAGATTGACCAAGAACAACTCTCAAACCTTATGTGGCTGTATGTGTAGACCTCAACCCTTTTAATAAAGGGTTTTTGGGGGAGCAGGCTCTTCAATTATTTTGGAAAATTTTCATTTCATTCAATGGGTTGTTATAGTATCCTTCGTTTTGTGATTAAAAATATTATTTTATTTTTCTATTTTACTTTCATGCAAGAGAAATCTCCAGATGATGTGATGTGTTTAAGCTTAACACTTGTCCGACCGGGGGGGGGGGGGGGTTACCCCTAACGGATGATTCCCTGTCGCACAAAAAACGCAAACGAATATGATCTATAAGGCTTCATCATTTGCGGTCATTTTAGCGGAAAAATGGAGGTACCACATTCAGGGAGGTCAGGGTGTCCCGTCAAATTCGAAAGGTGGGGGGGGGGGATTGCCACCTTGCTATATTTTACTGTGTAAAATGCCAAAAAATTGTACTTTTCTTACCTATGATGCTACTGTAAGCAAATTTTTGCTTACTTTGGCACCCATCATTGTCAATAAATACAGTTTTGCACTTGCATGAATGGCGAAAATGGTCGAAAAAACCCTTGATTTTGGAGATTTGCTTACAAATGACGTTATAAATAAGCCCCAATTTATCCCGTCACTATGACGTAATATTGTTAAAACATAATATGTATGTACTTTATTTGAAGAAAGGACATAATAGCTACACACTGATACCAAAAAAGATGATGTTTGTCCCTTAATTACGAAAAAATCAGGAGGGGTGGTCCCCTGGTCGTGAACATAGCAGAAAAACCCTTGGTTGGACGAGACGAGGGTTAAGAGATTATGCTAAATGAGGTAAGTACTATAAATAGCTTGGTATTTCCCAAGTTATTGTGCAGGTTTGCAAGATTGCAACATAGGTGGTTACCAATGATGCCATAATGATTCACAAGATGATATAATTACTGTGAGAACCAATTGGACAGTGTTAGGCTATGTTTTTGCATGATGATGTTGTAATATCTATTTTAGGTACTGAAAAAAATGCCAGTTAATAAAGATAAAATAAGGGGATTTTGCAAGTTAACAACTGCGCCAGTAGAACTGATCTCCAGAGATGGTAGATCCGTGCAGTTACAGTGCTGATATTTTGGATACCACGGGAGTATTAATGCTGGACTGTCTGCTGTCATTTTTCAAGCCAAAAGAGCTTCGGTTTTGAAATCAAAAAGCATTCAAGTGGACATTTGCAACAGACAGAGTTTTTGTGGTAACACTTGGATTATTGTACTGCGGAATATTAGTGTCGTCGAGGGACAACCCCGAACTACTGGACACAGTTTTATTCAGGACTGCTCCGAAAAAGGAACTTATTATTTTCTGAAGAAGATTCCCGTGCATTTATAGTGAGGAATATATATGCTGCATTTAGAGTCTTCGCTGTAAGGACATATCAACGTTGAACTGCAACGCTGCTTTCATTGTGAACTTTAATCACTTCAAATTACAAGTATAGTATTCACACCATTTACGTGTCGTCTTGGCACACAGCGCCGCCCATTGTTAAATTACGGTCAGAAAGTAATTTGAGCCACGCGACCTTGGCAAATCTTCACTGCGCTAGGGAGTTCACAAGTTTTCGACGGTAACATGCCCCAGTGGCGGTAGACGTTACCTCATTTGCATCAATGGAACTTCTATATGAAACGTCTACCCAAGTGGCTGACACGTACACAACTTGTTAACATATTCGGACCCGGTCAAATAGCGTTGATTTGGATTTTTTGTACACTGGATATTGCGCAAAATACTTGGCCTATCGTAACGATTTACGCACCAAAATATTCCTAACTAAATTGTCTAGTTTAGCTGACTATTTTATAATTAGGTTTAATTTTAGGAAAAACGACGAAAAACGTGAAAAATACTGCAAATTCCTTACTAGCCCTTATTAGCTGGCTCAATTCTCGATTGGCCTTGCTGTCAGTCCATGCCACAAACTGCCAATACTTACAAAAACTAGTTGGAGCTAATGGTCTTTTTGTCAGACACCCATTTCTACATCATCGACCACCTGGATTCGTCGTTTTCGCGATATCCACGGTACCGCGAACCGTTTTTTTCATTCCGTGTTCGCTAATCGCAGCAGCCTTTAACACAGCGTCTTGCTGCTAGGAGCCCATGACGTAGCGTCATGTCTAAGAAATGCCGGCCAATTAGCGATGCGGAACACGGATGTGGATGGCTCTGTGTCCCACAGTACAGATTCTATGGGAGCGAATGGTGTGTATTTAAGAACATTTGATTATTATTGCCATGTATTGTTTTGGGACTTTTAAAGATAAAATCTATTTTATTGTAATATACAATAAATGAAAAAAACACAACATTTTTATTTTTTGTGTGTTATAAGGGTATTTCTGACTTTTTATCTCCATGTACACATCGTAACATTGTGCTTAACCCGTGTTTAAATGGAAGCATAACTATTTCCTTTTTCGCCTATCCTAGATAAGGGCGTTAGCCCAAGATAATGCAAGACCTTATATCGCCTTATCCCTAGAAATCGGGGTTTTACTTCTTATCTAGGCTTCTTATCTAGGGTGTTTACGGCCTTATGTGGAGCTTACGACGGACGATTTGTCTTTCCGGTGTCCTGATAAGATTCACGTGCCTTATCTGGGCCTTTACATAAACCCCGGTATAAACGGTAAACCTCAGTCAGCCGTAGCCTAACTCTATAGACCAGTTTCTTAACATGTTTACGTTCTGAGTCGGTTACGTGACCAGAAGTAGCTGCTCGCAGGCAAAACATTAACGGTCACTGCATGCCGCTGTATAGTAGATCGCTTGAGTTTTAATTTATTATCGTCATAAAACTCTTCTGAATTTCAACCATAAATAATTGTTCTAATTAATTTATCTTTACTACTGCCCATGCATAATCACAATGCAAGAGTTCTGGTGCCGAGTCGGTTGCGCTAATCGAAAGACTCCAAAAGACGCAAATAGCGGTGAAAATCGACTGCATTTTTTACCCTATTTCTCATTATAGCTCAAAGCTGTGATCCAAATTCTAGCAAATTATACATTTTTTATGAAGAGCTATTATAAGAAAGGATTGTAAATCTGCAAAGTTTGAATGGATATTCATGGTGTACAACAAGTATACAGTTTGATACGACAAAAAAGTACATAAAATAACATTTCTTTTTAACACTGGCGCCATTATTTTCCAAACTAATTATTAAAACTGACAACTTATATTCATATTTGGACTGTACTAATAAATCCCTTTCAGTCAATGTGTTATTTTCCTAGCACATTAAATAGGGCAGTGTGCTATACAGGGTGCAAAAACGTGAATGAATTTAATGCCTTTTCCCCTTAAAGATAACTTTGGAGCTAAAATGCATTGATTATACATTTGTTTGTGTCCAGTAATCATCTTGATTTCATTTTGTATCAATCATGGTATTAGTGCAACAGAAATATAGCGGGTGGTCTAAATGCGCTGACATCAACCTCCCTTGGACACTACATGTTATGCATAAGATCTTGAAATCAACTAGCTGAATAGTTATTAAACAAATGTGTTTAATTTCTAACAAATATAAAAATAGGGCGAACATGTTCTTGTAAATTACAACAACATTATTTAGATCAATATATGTTGAGTGTAACAATGGAACTTATAAATGCATAGTACATTGTTTTTAACTCATTATCCATACATAATAAGGCTATTACACTATAATTTGCTATTAAATGCACCAATTATTAACACCCATAATTAAAAGAGTATTTTGAACTAATCCCACTGTTTGGTCAAATGCATCCCTGGTGCAACATTTTCACCCCATCTCCAACCGCTGACTAATTAAAACTTTAATGAGCTTTAGAGTTGTAATTCGCATATCTTTTTATGTTTTAATCTTAATATTTAATTTTTTATTATTATTATGTGGTTGGAATGTAGCCAAAACATGGGCATTTTTATTGGATATGTGTCCAAAACCCTTTTATTGTGACAACTCTAACTAACCTTTTTTGGGTGCCCACTATAAAAAAAAAAATCATTACGCAGTGTTTAGCATACGTGAGCTTCTAGGTTATGTAGGCCTAGCATAACTGGACTACTTCTATGTAGGCCTAGCATACTATGTAGGCCTAGCCTACTAAGGATGTTGCCTAGAATCCTGAGCCTACTACGTCTCGGGGTGATAGTAGGCCAGTTATGCTAGGGCACTCGGAGCGATAATCTCCACCATCACCATCACCTCATGAACCAGTCATATTTTGTAAATATTTAACAGACTGTCGATTTGGAAAGTAACATTATTGAAGTACAACAAGTTCCAACTCAGGAAACATGGTCATGTATGTACTTACCACGTCCCGCTGTACACGTAGCAGTTTGCGGTAAGATCTGTCCAGACTTGTGGAGACACAACCCAGAGCATCCTTCACTGCACTCTTGTCATTTGGGCTAAAATCTGCCCCGTTGAAACCAGGCACGGATGAAACAACACTGGGAAGTTCCACATAACCCGATACAAGTCGTTATAAGCATCAAAGGATCTGTAATCTTTATAGACTCGTGCGTGAATGGGCTTGGTGTGTGGGATGAGGTGATTACATGTCGCCGTAGTGCATGGATGTCTTTTGTTAACCTCCCACACATTAGAATAAGGAGGGGTAATTTGTTCCACAGATTTTGTTTTCGCGCGCCAAGTACTCTCTGCGATATTTCAGATAAATCTTTAAACATCTTTCACATTTCGTTCCATCTTCACCGATAAAAATATCTTGAAGAAAAAGTCGCGCGAAAACTTCCACCTCGATTAGTGCTGAGATTACACGCGTGTCAAGTACTGTTTACTATGCTGGGACAGTGACCCGAGCTGTGACACCTCGAATGTTTATGCCTGTGTTGCTGCGCGCGCATCCGGTATTTACAATTGATGCTGCCGTCAGAATGTTAACTGGTCTATATTCCATTTCCTTACCTCCGTGCAGTGCACGTCAGCGCGAGATTGATGGTCGCACCAGTAAACCGCGCTGCAGCTGGCTTAAAGCCATGCGTTTTTAACACGCGCGCACAAAGACGGCATATATTGAACGCGTGCGTAAAGCTGCGTCAAGTTTATGACATCACTGCATGCACGGAGGTAGAGAAATAGATAAGGAGCGTCGGTTATCTAGGGATTGCGTTACTGCACACTCGTATTGAGTGCTGCAATGAACGCGCCTCTAGCGCGTTTTCGATACTTTCTACTGCTCCTGGCAATGCAACGCTTTAAATCGTTCTTCCATTACGCGTTGAATGCGTACACTCACGCGATAACATCTATTATTTTAATGTTGCAACCCGGCCGCACGCTGTGACAGCGTGAAATTGCGTCGTGTATACAGTCCAACCTACGTACACATAGATCTGGATTTCAGGAGTATCACATTGGTGTGGATTTGGTGTCTCGTAGACGCCCCAATTATTGTGCACTCGCTTTTTTCAGGTAGGGATCGCCTGATGTGCGGACTCTGTTTCAACAACTTCAACTCTCGAACACCATTGTTTGCAGAGACGACTCGAATCTTTATTAGTAATGGTTATTTTTTGTTTGTTATTATACTCCAGGGTCAAAGAGAGAAAGATTCTTGAATTAAGACATTGGTTACGCATCTCGGCGAAGTCTGATTTCTGTGCATTTAATATTGTCTAATTATACTCTTTTCAATACTCTGGGTTATGTCAAGTCAAAAGTTCACATTTGATTGAAATGATAAATTCCCTCACAATTTTCTTTTCCTAAATATCAGTGACTCATTAGATATACATCAATGCATCATTGACTCGAGCAAATAATAGCCCTGTTGATATCCAGGATTGCATGGTTTTGGGGTGTATAATAATTATAATAGGGCTGTTTTGATATTAGAGTGTATCAATGCGCATGGCTACAGAGCGCGTAGTTCTGTAGCCATGGCGAGTAAGTTCAAGGGTATTATGTTTGATAGAGATTACTTTGCAGGGAAGTTTTGGAGTTTTGATTTATGCACAGGTAATTATACAAAGCATGTTGATGGAACTTCATATTTTGTTTCTTATAATTTATCATGATATTACTCAAGATCTTTTGACAAGATGTTTAAGAGACATCAGTCATTTTAAATTAATTCCTCGTAAGGGAGGGAAGGGTGACCGGAGAGGACTGAATAGAAAAAAGCATAGTACACATGACACATGAGCGAGATTTCTTGAAATGGCTCTGGTTCGTTGTGTGGGAAAGTCCCCCAATGCCCAAATCGTGCAGATCGTGTCCTACCCTCCTGTCCAGACCACATTATTCTCACTTTGACTGAATAGCCTTGATCGATACGCTGTGACAACAGAGATACAGAATGCTTGCTGCTTTGCCCGTATTGTAGTTATAACGTTGAACGAGATGAATATAGTTGGTGTCACTTGTCCCGGTACGGTCACTGTCAGTTTATCAGATATCAGTGTGCGCTTGCGGGGGCGACCGATATATATAATCCGACTATGTTAAATCAAGGGCTAGTACATATGACCTCTGCCCAAAGTGGGCTATTATTTTTTTTCCAAAAGACTACGTAGATCTTATGTCTAAACAGTACAAATTTACCTTTCCCTACAGATTCAAAACCGACTACGATGACGATAATCGGTTGTTTTTTTTCCAATGAGGATACGTACGTCGATTTTTACTGAATGGGTCCCCCTAGCAAACTAATACCACCAATCAATGCCGTGACGCATCAAACTTTATTTTTTCCAAAAATGGGCTGTTATTCCCATAATAACACATTCCTTTTTAAGATTCACATCTGTATAATTGTTTCTTTAATAATTAATATTCAATTGTCCGCCGCATGAATGTGGAAAAAAATGGGACCATAAGTCTACAAACTGAAACCAAAGTCAGCCGGCTAATACCCTTACCGTGTACTGAATGAGCATACGGATCCCCCGGTATTGTGTAGCCGGCTTCCGCCACTTGCACGCGCTTCGGGGGTTTTATGCGGCCATAAATACCGCTCGGTATGCAGAGGATAGCACTACAAATTACTTTTCAGCTGTATTGGAAATAACACTGCTCTGTACTTCCAGATAAAGAGGATTTCAGGTGCTCGTCACAGATTAAGATGAGCTATTTTTTTCATGACGCAAAGCACAAGATACTCGGCCTCTTTCACGAATAATAAAATCTTAGGCTTCTACTGTGCGTTTTATTAACGTTTGGACCAATATTTTCATCATTTTTCCGAAAAGGAAACAAAGTTGAACAAAAAATCCTGAAAGAAAGTTGTTATGTCAACTGTGACCAACATCTTTGTGCGAAATCAAAACTTATTAACTTACAGTAACTTGCGGTAACCCCATTTCTTTAATTTACCGATGTTGTTAGCATGGCGCTAGACCCCCTTCTTTTGTATTTTTCCTAAATACCTAGTGGTAATTGAATAGAACTGAGGTAAATCGCAATAAGTTATGGAGCTTGGTTCTGCACAAAATGTTAGGTCACTGCTTCCAAGCAAACATATCCACCGTGAGTTTTGTTCACATTAGTGTCCATTTTCAATAAATGATGAAATATACAGTCAAATTATTGAACTCACAGTAGAACTCAAAGTTTATTTTTTTCGCGAACGAGGCAAGCTCAATCCAAACTGGATCTACGTTTCATATAGAAGTCCCAAGTAAACAAAAGAGTTGCCATTGATTCGTCCTGCGCTACTGCACAATCATAGAGTGCATTACTGGAATCAAAGGCAATGCGCTTCTATGCGTACTTGAGACTTCTATGTGAGACGTCTACCCAAAACTGGGCGGGATAACCAGTCTTTAACACCTGACATCTATTCAACTGCATGGACATGACAACGGGAGCTGCAGTTGGGGGGTAACTAAAACAAGGGAACTGATTTGATCTTGCATAATGCATGCTTGCTTGGTCCAATGAGTCAATGTATCATGTCCCTTGATCACTGATATTCAGAAAAGAATTGAGATGGCATTCAACTCCACTTTCATTAAAATGTTCAACCTTACACTTGCCATAACCAATAAATGGTAATTATCAAATTTATTAGGTTATTTATAGTTGAAAATGGTTTACTTCTGCGAAGTATTTCTCAAAATGACCATTTTTCCATGATCCCATGGCCAATTATTATAATACAAAATCTCAACTTTAAAGTAACTCTTGTTTGTTTTGAATTGCATTTAAATGACATTGTGCAAACTCTCAACTGAAATGAATTGTCTAAACTAGGGGGGTACTGTAGTGAACAGACTATGTGAGTGTGCAAATCCGAGAAAATTGTGAATTTGGTATACAAGTCTTTATACATAATCAACAAAATTTGATGGAAGGCACTTGCACGCCCCTTTCATGGCCCCCAGCTTGGTTACACAGGGGTAAATTTTTTAAAAATGTTCCTGATTTTTTGAAATCACACCATGCTGTCTGTCTGGTTCAATGATTTACCCAAAAATGGTATATTTTTATCTACCTGTGACGTATAGTTTAGGAATTTGGGGTCAAACTGTAAAAATGGTGTAAAAAGTCAATTTTGGGTTTGACACGGTCCACAATGGAAAATTTGCTCCAATTTTTGAAATGTGGTTTCAAATTGTTAGTTTAGCTAATAGAATGAAAATAAAGTAATGGTTTTTGACTATCTATCGTGTCTGGTATACCAAAATGGTCGGATAAAGTCACAGCTATTCGCAGCTTATTGGATCATTGACCTGTGACCTAATTTTGTTGGATAACGTGAAAACTAAGCCACAGATAAGGCAAACATTCCTTATTTCATACTTTAAGCTAGGGAAACAATTTGCACCACATATTAACTGAATCAAAGCAACTTTTGAACTTTGACCCCATGTACACACCAACATTGACTTTTTTCATCATTTTTCCAGTTTTTACCCCATAACTCATAAATTATAAGCCATAGTTAGTGTCCCTATACCTTTTGGAATCCTTGACCAGACACCACCATTGTGCTTTTTAACACTTCAGAACCTTTTACATTTTTGACCCCTGTTAATCACCTTGGAAACCCAAGCTGGGGGCCATTGAGGGGGGTTTGCAAGTGCTTCCATCATTTATGGATTACAATGCCTAAAGTAACTTGTGTGCAAAAATTCACAATTTTTATTCGCGAAGCGCACACTCTTACACTACAGTCCCTGCTAAACAGTAACATTTTCTTCGTGTGTAATCAAGTCATTTTTGTAATCACACAACACCGGAGTGGTCCGATTCCAATGACCTGTGCACCCTGAAATGCAAGAAAATAACTTCAAGTTGGTAATCATTTTCCTGAAACTCTTAAGATTGACCCAGGACTAATTTTTCAATTTCGGTTATCATACCTCTTTTGGATTAATGAGAAAAATGGTCTCGAAATGACCAACTGACTCTGAGTGCAATTGTGTAAACTGCTTTACGCTCATGTAGTCCCGTCGATAACTCTATCCGTTTCAACTATGCAAGTCAATTATGGAATTTTCTGGAAATGATAGCCCGTATTCAATATGACGTCAGCACCAACATGTTGGTGGTCAGATGCAAACAATTCCAGGACTACAATACTTAAGCTGTCAATCGATCCAGGTTTAGCGATTCCACAGGGGATAATTGACAGGTGAATTTGTTTTGTAGACTGAATGCGGTCTATCTTGTTCCACCACTTGCTGTGCTATTGATACGGATCTAAAGTGTTCCTTTAAAATCTGCCTTATGTTTAAGTGATTGAGGACGGATGTTTCCAGATCCGGTAAGCGTTGCCAGACTTAATAACATGTCCAGATTTTGGCCTAGCGTGGTAATCTTATCGTTTGACCCAGCATGAGTATGAGATACCATCAATGGCGGATGGGTAAATGTCCGCCGTCACTAATGTGTGGCTATTGAATTCTGGGAATAACATTTGTGTTGAAAAACACACTTTGACAAGCAAAAATGTGTAGTCAGAACCCTGATGTAAAAACGTGAACCTCAGTTTGTGACTTACGATTATTTTTTTCTTGGCGTGTTGTAATATCTGGCTATTTGTATAATATATCTGCAAATAGGCACCAGGGATTGAAACAATACCTTTTTTTTTTTGTTTTTATATCTGATCTGTCCTTTTTTATGTAGTGTATGTTTATTAAAAATATATGATTATATGTGTTCTGGGTCTATTTTGTGACCCCCCAAAAAAAAAAAAACCCCCCCCCCCCCCCCCCCCCCCCCCCCCCCCCCCCCCCCCAAAACAAAAAAAACCCCCCCCCCCCCCCCCCCAACCCCCTCATTAATATGCATAAAATAATAGTTGCGCTTTAAATGCTCTATTTTTGCATTTTAATTATGTCAGCCTGGCTGATCTTCGACCTGGCACAACTTCCATAACAACATACCTAATGAAGGTAATTAGATCTATTTTCATCTTTCAAATTCCGAACGTTTAATATAAGAAAGCAATTGATTGGACAAAATCATGCTTATATCTGTTATTGCACGGTGTGCTTAGAACGTTTACGCGCGATCTGGATTGATTCATTTACCGAGCGGGGTGATTTTTTTTCGTTAGACCTTACTGCATATTATTTCATGAAACGTCTTCAAGATTTTTTGTAACTGTGCTATTTCATTCGCAAGATATAAAAACCCGTATTTATGGTTTACCCTCAATATTAGCCCAGTAATGAATAGGGCTTTTGTATACGCATCTAGAGGTCTTCCACCTTTCGGATTAGCGGCCATCTTCCGGGAAATGGCAAAGTCAATTCCAATTTCTAAATCTAAAGACCACATGGCATGTTTGGCTATGTAATCCCCTAACAGTATGGGTCACCCTGAATAGCACAATTACTTTGAGGTCGGGTATAGATCTGAATGATAGAATACTAACGGGAAGTAACGCCTTTTGTTATAGGGTTATACATGATTCTTATTCAGTGGTCGTGGTTTGTTAAGAAATCGCGAAATTCTATTGTTTTTTAGGTGTCTATCATCCACCGATATTTGACATTGTATATGACATGACCGCGTATTTACGCTCTATGCAATATTCATAGGATGAACGGTGTTTTCAAAACAAATAAATGCCGGAACACATTTAAAAGGACTTCAACACGATAAATTAAGATTGGTGACCCGCAGTTGGTGTTTTGGCAATACCAACTAAGTTTTGAATATTTTTAAATTACTGGGCAATTTTTTAAATTACAAAGTTTAAGATTTTATTGCGGGGAAGCTCCCTTGGCCGTTTTTAGCGTCCTGTAGGTGACCAACTCAACATCTCTATGTACTACGGTCTCAGTCATGTTAGTCAACCAGTCCGAATTTGCAACGCTCAGACTGAGCTGATTGAGACTCGGTAAAAAAGAGATTTGCCTGAATTGTGGCAGCGAACGGACGAGAAATCATCTAAATTGCTCAATCAACTGGGTTGTGCACGTCTTATTTAGTTTACGAATATCGTTTGGCGTGTTTTAAAAAAAAAGCCTGAAAAAGGCAGCGCAGCGGTGTGCAAGACCACTGCACTGTGTACGTAACGAATTATTGTAATACGCACATGTATTTTTTGTGATGTTCAACCCCTCCTCTGAACAACGATCGATCATCTGTTGGAAAAAAAAACACGTAAAAAACCTGAATCTGTCACCTGCACACAACAACGCTCAGGCTTAAAAAAGTCATAGAAGCAAATAAAACTCAAAACCCAGTTAAAGGTGCTTGTTCCGATTTATGTCCTTGGTTTCTCTACTTGACATGATATGAGGCCTGGCACTTGCACATCACCACATCAAGTACCGTGGGAAACAGACTTGCGGTTTTTGATGGTAGACACAATAAGAATGTTGCAGAGCCCTATTCATACTGTTCTAATATTGATGGGTTACCACTAAAACGGCGGTTTTTTGTTTATACTTGGAATGAAATGGATTTGAGGGCTCAAATTTCAGGATGATCAAATGAGAAAAATACGACTTTCATCTGATATCAAAATCGATACTACTTCCGGTTAAATCGGGGGGTCCCAACGATCGGAACACGCCCTGTTAAATGGGAAATTTATGTTCTGTTTTGTTTTGGGAACAGCAATGCAATAGGCCCTAAACCAAACAATTTTTTAGGTCCTTTTTTTGTCCACTTGCCAAAATTGTATTTTTTCATAGAGGGCGCACCCAAGAAAAAATAACACAAACATTAAAAAAACGAAACATGCCACTTTTAAAAGCAATGTGCCCGTTTTTCAGAGACACGTTTTTTTGTTTGTTTTGGTTGTTTTTGTTTTTTTTTTTGCTTTTCAAAGGTGTTAAATTGTGGACGAAACCCAAATGTGAAATCACAAGAAATAGAAACAAATTTAAATCAGGTTAAAAGTTTTTTGAAAAAAAATTCCTAGGTTGCTTTAAGATGGGATAATTATTTAACGTTAATACAAAAAAAAGATAAAATTAAACCACGTCAAATGTTCAGAAAATAAACAACACAAACAATTATCTCTTATATAACCGCAAACTCCACCCCAAGTGTTTTCAGATGATATGAACAAAATAAGTGGCTGTTGGGTCGACCAACTAAGTTAAAATTCCATAGCCCATATTTTATACTGAATCATCTGCTTTAAACAACTGAACATTAAAGATTAAGAATATTCGAGTGGTGTCGATCACCTACTTCCAATTGTATACGAAGACATATGATGTTCAATTAGCTTAGTTTCTGGGGTTATTAAAATTGTTATAAATTTTTTAAATTTGTAATTTGTCAACAACTTGGAGAATTTAGCAATTTTCACGGTGTTTGCAGATTTAAAAAATTTGACCAAATAGGCCTAATTACAAATTGTGTCAATTATGCAAGAAACGTAGTTTGGAACTCATATGAACGATGTCATCATTATTTTAGTTAAGAATAACGATTAGCCACAACATTGTTCCATCACACTGCATGTGTGAATCCTGATGAAGTGAGCCCTCATGAGTAAAATGACCGTTCCAGACCTGGGTCAGGGACGCTAGTGTGAGTGCACGTTTATTCGGTTTGCCACTTACACCTGACTAAGATGATATGCATGTTATTACTTTGAAATATTTTGAATCAACTTAGCTGTGTCGAACTCTAAACTTTGGCCACCTCGCGATAATTTTGGCCTACAATTACGATTATCATCCAGTCTGAGATTCATACATCATGATGCACAGCTCACATGCATGTCGATTTTCCGGCCATCGACATGTTATGGCATGACTGATAAGCCCTTACTCACCCTTTCGTATTCAGTAATTGTTCAATGTTCTCGCACTACTACCCATAATTGTGAAAGGGTTGATATTTTGCTGCAAATGCAAAAAATTCATAATTATTAATTGACGCAATACTGAATCATGCACTCGTTACGCCTTTGTACGTTCGCTTTGTAAGTGTTTCTAGCTTTGAAGCATCGATGACTGACGAATACAGCATCAACATTATTTACTTCTCTTCCGCGCAATCTGGACTCGACCTTTGTTACAGGGGGCTGCCTTTCACCCTTTGTCTGTAAACAATATTCGGCAATTAGTGAAGGCCAAACTAACACATTACCTTTACGCAAATTAAGAACAAATAAGTAAAAACTCGATAAGACTGAGAATAAAGACAGGATTTTCCTTCTTGTTGGTATGGCATATGTCGGGCTCATATTTGATAGGCCGGTCCAATATTTTTTTTCGTGGGGTACAGCGCCTATAGCGCTGCCACACTCCAAATATTGGATCCTGCCTATCAAATTGAGCCCGAATATTCCATACCAACAAGAGGGAATCCTGTCTTTTATTCTCTAAGTGAGGTGAAATACCCTTTGCTTCTGCCATCAGTCAAACCGCAAGTTTGTTTCCCACGGTACTTGATGGGGCCGTATGTGCAAATGTCCCGGCAAATGTCAGGCTCTCTTTATCAAGTAGAACACACAATAGAACTAAATCGGAAGCAAGCACCTTAACCTCTAAATATATGATGTATGGATCCTCAATGTCAATTTCAAGAGCCTCATGTTGCCAGGTTGACACTTGGCCCATAAATTAAGAGCTATCTACGATTAATTGACAGAAGCTTGGTGCTGATGTTCCTTTTTGGGCGAGGGGTCGCCCGCGCTATGTCGCTGGGCTTTTTGACTCTAATTTTCAAATATCATGTTGCAGCAAATATTCGTGCCGTTTAAATCCTCTAAAATCTACATGTATATAGTTTTGAAATATTTGTGCATTTTACGTCATATGGATATGTACTCAAGAAAGATAGGGCCAGCGAAAACATGAACGTACATTTACACAAAGATATTAATGTTCAAAAGAATAGAAATACAAAGCATCACACTTCCACACTTGCTCTCCGTCTTGAGCGGTATGCACTAAAAAACACGACGGGGTAACACTAAAATAAAACAACATTAATATAGGAGGGCGTAAACAGGCCAGAGGGTGGCGGTCAAGAAATCCCGAATTTAGACATCGCCATTGCTTAACACTAAAAACGAAAATATTTTACGAAAAATTATGCGACAGTAATTGGTTTGTCAGGAATATTATTCTTGTGTACTTTTTTTTATGCAGTGATTTGCTGGTTAACAGCGTCTTTAAATCGTTTATGGAGTGCAATGATTAACGGATGCTTAAAGGGGGATGGCCCGATTAAGTATATAATTTTCATTTAGATAGATTCGGCCCTTCACCCCAAACCCATCTGTAAGCTTCGCACCAATATTTCAAATCCATTTTGCTGTGAGAGCTAAAAAGTGATTTTTTGTAAGCCCATAGAGTATGTTTACAATTAATATGGGTCGACCAAAACTGGCACATTTTCGCTCATAACTTCCAAACCAAATATCCTTTTGCCCTAATAATTTTACAGTGTAAAATGAAAAAATAGTAGCTTTTCTGATACCAAAATGTTGACTTACTTCCGAAAATCTGGGGCTTCTGGGAACGATGCTTTAGCGCTCGGGCCATGGACCTTTACACGTTTTGGCACCACATGCAGGCAAGTCGTGAGCGATATTATCTGTGGCGATATCAATAATAAATAAAATTCTTTTAAAAGGAAGGGCGATCAAGAGGAAAATATCCAGGTAATTGGGTATGTGACGGGTATTAGTAATGATGATTCTTTATTTTGTAATACCTTGAGCCAACGGTTCAATTATATAAAAAAATCCTTATTTCTTTTAGGTAAATCAAGTGTGTTATGCTGTGGTCATCACGAAATGCCCATTTAAAGTGCCCGGAGGAGATTTTTTTAGGCTACGGATTTCTCTAAAATTTCACTGGATCGGTTAACGGTTGTAGACCACCTAACCGATAAACCATTTTCGAAGGTTTCTTGGACAAAAAGGTGCAAAAGAAAACCGCCAACCTTGTTATTGAACTTGCCTGCTATCGTAATTGTTCCCTATAAGAAACCATGCTTTTACTTGTCTGTTCTGCACGACAGAAACTATTACTAAATCATTCATCTTATTACATAAAGACCGGCGTATTCGGCTTAGTCACTTCAGGTGCTATCCTTATACCTTGTGTAAGCATTCCAAAGAATGTAAAAAACTGTTGGTGGGGTCGCGGGGGGGGGGGGGGGGGTGGTGTTGTGGGGGGAGGTCTTTTTTTTTTTTTTTTCTTCTTCCTTCTTCTCTTTTTTATGTATTTTCTTTTTTCTCCCCCACTATTTGTGCGCTTCTTTCTGGAATCTCCTCATGTCTCATTAAAGAAGTTTTCAATTTTGAATGTTATTAATAAAACAATGTTTCCAAAATCTTTCACTATCCAAACGGTTGGACTGATTTAATTGTTTTATGTAAGGATGACTTAGAGAAAACATTGAATGTCGTATTTTTGATTGGCTCAGCCACCTTTAATGAGGTCTTAAGGGGCTTGTTCCGATTGTGTGATTGTTTTTCTCTACTTGATATGAGATTCCTGACACTTGCACATACACCCCATCAGTACCGTGGAAACAACCTTGCCGGTTTGATGTAGAACGCACTAATGCATGTTTCAAACCTATTCAATAGTGTGCTATTTTATGGTTAACCACTAAAACTGCGGTTTTTTCGTTATATCTTGGGAATGAACTTGATTTGAGGGCTCAAATTTCCCATGACGACAATGAAAAATCGCCCTTTCATCTGATATCAAATGATAACTACTTCGGGTTATCAGGGGTGTCCCAAGACGATCGGAACAAGCGAAAACACCCTTTAAATTTGTTGCTGCATGCCGTGAAACTGTTGAGTGATCAGACGAAAACGAACTCAGTCTACTCTTAATAGATCAATGGTTGAAAAGTCATTACCTTATACCATTCCTTACAGGGAGGCAGTAGTTTTATGGTTTTGCAAAATGATCTGCCGTCAAGTATAATGTAACTATGTGTTCACCAATCTTTCCTTGTTTGCTTGGGTTTCGTGCCAAATTTGAAGCAACCTTTGTCCTGTGTGTGGTGACCTTTGACCTCAGACTTGTTCTTTGCTCCGGTTAGCGGTCCTTTTGGCAATTATAGGCATGTTTCATGTCAATTGACCTCTTTGCCGATGACTTTGATTGGATTTTTTTGGGTCACCCTGAAGCCATGATAATAAACCTCAGGGTGTTTGTTTTTCTACCTGTATGCCAAACATCAGCTCCATAGGTCACAGTGGTGTGTGACCTCTAACTGATTAGATCGTGTGACCTTTGATCTCCTTTTTTAAAGAGTAGTATAGATAGATTGCCATTGCACACCCTCTATAAATGTGATATTTAACGATTCAATACGGTGGAATGACAGGTAAGATTTCATGAAGTAACGAATGTTCTAAGTTTGTCTATGAATTGAAGTAGGCACTGGCGTGGATGAATATTTTTTAACAGTTTGAAAAATTTAAGTCTTATGTTGCAAGAATAAAATTTAAGAAATAAAATGAAGTCATTGGGTGACAATGTTGCTGAACGTGGGGAAATATTAAAGGGACAGGAAGATATTTTTTTCAAAAATATTCTAAAAACAAAATGTTATTGATCACCGAGTTTGTACGTTTGCGATTCTGGAAAAAGACTTTTCGTCCGTCGGAATAAATATCCGGATTGCGTCTTTCCATAAATACCATACTACAGTGATTCTGCGTCGTCAATCTTGTGTGGGTAAGTATATCGTATTGTTGGTTTTCCCGCAATAGAGGTGATAGTATGTTCTATATATTAGGTTGATTGGGTCACATTTTTGTTCCCTTTAAAAATCGTAAAATCGTAAATGTAGAGGGTATTGAAAAGCCCCTATTCACTCTTGTAAACTATTTTACGTTCATTTGCCTCGGCTAAGTATGTCAAAAGTCACATAAGTCACTTGCAAAAACCTCCCCAAAGGTCATCTGATTTATCCCTTCCCATACCTTTTACATTCAATGGCATTTCCACCCCCTTTACGGCCCTTTCCTTTTTAAAGGAATTTTTTATTTCATTTCGCACCGACGACCAATGTTACTATGGTAGGTACGACCCCAAGGCAATATGTGCTAATGGCAGTATGGACACATATGACCTCAAGGGCAATCTAGTGAGAAACAGGGACGACCCCGTTCTAAACAGTAGGTAATTCACGGCATATCCTGCAAATAAGAAACTGGTTCGTTTCAACGCGGTAAAGAGAATACATTATCGCGAGCGAAGGCACAACGGTCACTCAAAACCATTAAGGATTATTTGGGAGTTTATTTTTGTTCAGCTTGAACACTGGCAACCTTGGTGAGTATATTTCCTAAAGCTTGAAAGTTTTCCAATCGCTTTGGTGTAAATTTAAAAAAAAATCCTGTTTAAAGGCACTCTTACGTGATTTGCTAAATCGAAAAAAGGACATATTTTTGGAATGTCCTACAATAGAGGTTATACCTTTACAATTCTAAGACCCGAAGCTAAGACAAATCGATAATCATTACTCCTCGCGTACTACACACCCATAATTGACTGGAGATTCATATCTTTAAACGCTGCCTGTTTTCTTCCTTTTTGGAAATATTTTTTTTTAAAACACTTAAAAATAACTATCAACAACTTATCCTTCAATTTTATAGGCTATTCCTGCATATTAAAAAAAAATGATTCTTTTTTTGGTGGATCACTGATAGTGTCGTTAAGCCACATTGCCTACTGCTGCACTGCTGAAATTTCAATTTTCAGTAATCATCTTGTTTACAGCTACGACAATTGATTACTCATTATTACTAATTGTCCTGGATATTATCCGCTATTAGCATTAGACCTGAGTTCATCTTTTTTCCGAATAATGTGATTGTCTTTCTCGAAATTGCATATTCTCAATAATAAAAATGGGGGTACAATGTAACTTTAATTTGGATTCTGAAACTAAAAACGAAACCAAAGAAACAAACAACACAACAAACGAAAAACGTCAAGATGATCGGACAAACAATTGTTAAATACGAAAGTAGATTGCAATCCGGAACAAATTTCACACGCAGTAGCATTGTCCATCACTGACATGTTTGCTCCATACCCCCCACTGTAAAAACATTATGTAAAGGTATAGCAAAAATGTATACAAAGTCATGTATATTAGAAAAACCGCGTATGTCTTAGAAATGAATACTTATGTTGTTAATTTGTCAAAAAAGAATGTCTTTAAGGTGTTTACTCCTAACACAGTTTTAAGAGTGCGTGGAGTTTAACATTGAGACGATCCTAAAAGTATCTGTACTAACCAATGAGAAAATAAAATATTTGCGTTGATTCCACAAGCGCTGGCACACCCACATCTGCGTATAATGCCACAGATAAAAGGCTTACCGCGTTGAACGTCCCTGACTTGAGGACAATACTGGACTATAGACATGCGATCTTTGCCTATAGACCATTAACAGATTTTGTAAAAATGTTAGGGCTGGTATCTTGAAATAAGCCGGCCTGACTGTTACACACTGGGCAATTTGTCTCTGTTAGAGTTTTTAAATACTATGGTACATACGATTAGCAGGCATGGATTGGCAGTCAACAAAAGAAAGTGACGTAGGATGTTAACTTGTCTTTAGACCAGTTAATAACAGCATGTTTGTAAACATGTTTAGGGTGCTGGTCTCTTGACATATGTCGTCTGACTGCTACCCTGGGCCCATTGTATAGAGTTTAATGAACGATGGGCCTAACGATTCGCAGGAAGGGATTTCGAAGGCACAAAAGAAGTGGGGGGAAACGTAGGTCTCTATCATGGGGTCCTCTTTTCACCAATTTGTGACTGATCCAAAAACTGGCTTTTTCAGAATTCAGGGAGGTTGACAACGATAACAAATAAGAGAACTGTATGTTACCGTCAGTTGAAGTAATATACACATTTGTTTTGCTAAAAATGATAGATAGGGTTTTGAGAATAAGAATCTACCGTGCCCCCCCCTGGCATCTTGGGCGTTTGAAGAAATGTCCAAGATTGTCGGTCGGCATAAAAGCTATTCTCAATTCAACCCTATATCATCAAACTATGAGTTACTAGATATACTTTAAGATCCAATGAACAAGTGCCATACACTTGTACATTAAGTCATACATTCATTTTCAAAATGGAAGCCAAACCAATATTTTAAATATGCCATACAGCAATACCTGCGATAAAAATAGACCCTTAAGTAACTTGTTGTGTTGTTATACACAATTTAAATGTCTTTCTGATACTTTAAATGTACCTGACCTTCAATCAATATGGCATCCAAAGCTGAACATCTTCAAAAATAACTTGACACAAATTTTATAAGTATGCAAAAGCCTTCAAATCGAATCAATGTGTCAATGACATTAGATTAGAAATGTACCTTTGATCCTAACCACTGTACAACATACATTTCATTTGTTTTAATGCGCCAAAATCGAAATAAAACTAATATGGTGCAAGTTTGTACAATAACAGAGGAATTACATATTTTTCACATATTATGGCACTCAATTTATAATTTTACACATTTTTATTTATCGGGATTACCTGGTATATCACTTTGTTATGGTCATAGGTACATTTCTAATTGGGTTTTCATTGACACAATCAGTTATACTTGAAGGTACTATTTAGAAATTTGTGTCAAGTATTTTTTGAAGATATTCACGTTTTTGGCTGCCATATTGATTGACGTCATGTTATAACTTTAAAAGTATCAGAAATACATTTATTTTGTCTAACAACATAATCTAAGTACATCATGTTTATTTTTTGTCGCAGGTACTTACTGTTATAGGGCATATTTTAAAATTATTAGATTTGGATTCCATTTTGAATTTGAAGTATGACTCAATGTTACAAGTGCCATGCACTTGTTCATTGGGTCATATAGTATATTTGTTAACTCCATAGTTTGATAATTTAGGGTCGAATAGATAATTATCATCTATGACAACGCCATCTTGGATTTCCCAAAACGCCCAAGGGTGCCAAGGTGGCACCCGGCAGATTATAATTCTACACACTTATCTATCACGTTCAGCAAAAAAAAAAATGTACATATACTCAACTTTAGAGTCAGGCCATAACGTGGACCATATCTCTCTGACTAAAACCAGCACAACTTCAAACATTTAGTAATACTAGAATGCCTTTGTTTTAACCTCAAACATACCAACCCTGTACTAAATGCCTCGTATAGTAATATTTAATGACTTTACTATTGAATCTGACCCCATTGAAAATTTCAAGATTAAGGTCTGTACTAATAGTAATGCGCCTATAGTAACTTAAGACATAAAAATATACTAAGATCAGTTATGTGATTTGATATCTTCACATAATTTGTCAAAAATTGAACAACTTCCAAATTAAAGTGCTTTTCGCGATCGCTATGTTTTTCCTCAAAAACAAAGGATTCTGTTGGGTTACGCAATCACACGTTTTCTATTCTTTTTTCAGTATTATACTCTATGAGACATGTGAGATAGCATCACGTCCGTTTACGTCTGCTATCCGGAACTACACCTCCACAAATAAGGCCCATGAAAGTCAATTCCGAGTTTATCGTTACTTTTTCCCCTGGTTGATGAGGTGACTTTTCATTTTATATTATTGCAAAATGGAAATAACTGCGCCTGAAGAAATGTCCACAAAATGTAGGGCCGCAGAAAAAAAAAACACCTGGTTTTGCTTCAAAGTTGTCGAAAGTATGTTTTACAAACAAAAATATATGTTTCCAATTGCTAATCCTGGTGAAAAAGACGATATTGAAATAATTAATTAGTTGGGCAATCTTGAAATTTGACGCGGGTATTTTTAGTCTCGAAAAAGCGATGCGGGTGGGTAACGATGCGCCTAACCAGTGATCCTGTAACCATATCTGAATATAACTCTTACCACTGCTTACGTGATTTAATACTCAAAGGCATTTAATTGGCAATGTTTGTTTCTTTTCATTATTTTTCTTGGAAAATGCTTTCTATAATCGGTTATGCTCTTCACCAAAAATGGAAAGAAATAGTGATAATCATACTATACACTCCGCTTCTGGGTGCAGGAAGTCTCGATCATCTAACACCTCGGTAACTACTTCCTTTCAAACCATGTTGTATTTATTTGACTCTTCTCAAAATTAACGGTACGTTTAACTACTGCCCATCGCACCTCTACGACTGTGTGTTTACTCACACGCGGGAAAGTAGTCAAAACTCTTATTCTCGCGTTCTGCTCACGTTCTTACTATAGTAGATTTCAAAATAAGTGAGACCTCATTAAAAGTTTTAGGTCTGTCCATTCACCGTGAGAGGTAAGAGGAATTATTTTAATGGCCACAGGTAAAAAGGTTTATGGTACTCATACAATGTATAGTAATGTAGCTAGTAACTAATGTTGACCTAAAATACATTATTTCACATCTAAGATAGCTTGGATGTTTTTAATTGAAGTATCAGGATGAAAACACAAGCAATTATTTCATTAAACGTTGTTATTTGAACATAAATTAACTTATACATTGTAAAATATATCATTCCTCATCACAACGCAATGCACACGTAACACAACTACTGCATAAGTTTTTATTTGGCCATTAAAAAAGGGCCAACCTTGTATTAAGAGATTAGAGCAAAGCGGATTTCACCTCCGTGCTAACCATGACATAAGTCTTTCTATCATTAACAGACCATTGTAGAACTGATTGCATCAGTTTCCAATAAGTCGATTTTGTAGAGTAGCTTTGTACCATGGACACAATGGCAACAAAGGCCTAGTCTCCGCTTGGCCGGGGAATGAACCCCATTTCAATATCCACCTATCGAAATATGCATGGAGTCTCACTTAATTTGAAATCTACTTGTCAGATAACATGATCGCACTGGTTCATAATTATTCATGAGGTGTAGTAATATAAATTGCCGCATGCATGTGTTTGTGTGTGCGTGTGTGTGGGGGGGGGGGGGGGGGGGGTGCGTGCGTGTGTGTGTGTGTGTGTGTGTGTGTGTGGTGTGTGTGTGTGTGTGTGTGCGTGTGTGTGTGTGTGTGTGTGTGTGTGTGTGTGTGTGTGTGTGTGTGTGTGTGTGTGTGTGTGTGTGTGTGTGTGTGTGTGTGTGCGTGTGTGTGTGTGATGTATGTTTACCTGTTTTGCAAGAGTAGCAAAAATGAAAACGACAATCATAAGATCGTAATATTGGGAACAATTTACTGAGCTCACACGGGTATAGTCTTGTATCTGGGACAAATATACTTACAATGATAAGAAACTTTAATATACCACAGTCATCCTTTATATTATTACTCAGAATGCACCAAAAATAAAAAGTAAAAAAATATAAATAAAATAATAATAATAATTTATGTATATATAATAATTACCGTTTCCTCACTGGAAATACTTTGCTGTTAATTTGGTGTTAAAGTAATTGTTATAAACAAAAGTAATGTATATAGTAATGTTACATTAGTGATAATATTACAAATTGCGGATTTAATTCACAGAGCGCAATTCAATTCAAAATGTATTACAAGGTTCCAATTGACATTTCAGTTATTTCAGATATTGGTCTTTGAAGTAAATAAAAAAAAAGGAATCGTACCGAAAATGACAAGATGTCAAAGCTGGGACTACTATATTCATCTCAGGTCAAAGCAAGCAGAAAGCATAGCAAATTATATATTATATTAAATCTTGTATATTTTAAGATGCAACAAAGCAACCCCAGCCAGGGTACCAGCCTCCACAACAAGGATATCAACCTCCACCGCAAGGTTACCAACCGTCCAATGCGCCTGCAGCACAAGGATACCCAAATCCAACGCAGCCAGGATATCCACCCTCCCAGCCAGGCTATGCACCAGGTGCTCAGACCCCTCCTCCTCCATACCCAGGAACACAACCTAACCCAGTAGCTGTAAGTATACCGTCCACATTTAAAACGTTCAATTTTGCATATTTTTGCTCAACTATTTATTTAAAAAAAAAACATATGCAACAGTAGATGGTGGAAAAGTGACGAAATGTCAGAGCGGAAAAAGAGTCAGAAATAAAATGATCAACGTGCTTTTTAAGTAGAGAGGGGGGCGTACGAACGAAGGAGTGGCATCCAGTCAAAACTGCGGTTCAGTTCAGTCAGCGTACTCACGAAGAGTAGATTTACTTCAAGTAAACCAAGGCCAACGGCCCATTTTACCTATTACCAAAACTACACATGGTAAGAGTACAAAAGTTTATAGTTCATTTTTTTCCCAATTTCATATCTTATTTTCAATGCATATGGATAAATTTTGCCATTTGCAACAAACGATTTTCATTTTTGTTGTAATAACAATAATATAGGCTCTTGGATGCTTGTGCAAGGTGATAACGGCCGAAAATATCTACTCTTAAGTCACGAAAGAAATCACAAACGAGAGGCAGTGAAATTCATCTTCAACTTCACCACAGTACAAGTTGACAACTCTATCATCAAAAGCCAGTGATCGTCCTCCGCCCTTTTTTTTCCTCCCCCCTCAAACAATGACTTGAAAGCATCTAAGTTAGCTAAACTATAAGAAGGAAGGTCCACTTTCCGAGGCCATTCTAGCTCGTTTCAGACCCATGGACATCCGGGAAATTCCCGGTGTTCTTTATGGTGCCCCTCAGATTTCCCCCATTCCTTACTTCGGTTTAAAATTGCCTGTCTTATAAGTCCTGTTGTTTGCTTGAGATCCGCTATCCACTCCTTGATGCTAACTGTCTTTTAACCCCTGCTTAAAAAGATCAATAATACTGTCTCATCACCAACCGCCCTGAGCAAACCAAAGCATAGCCAAAAACAACACAAACTAAAAAGACTTTTCTTTACATACTGTAGTTGTTTCCGCACTAGGTTTCATTGAGTGTCGGGTTGTTGTATTTCGCCTTCAATCGCACAATGAATTGCAAGACCAACTCATATCGGGGTAGTGTTCATCTGGAGGCTCGCTCCCGTTCGTTCGAAAAACATTTGGGTCTATGCGCGGGTTGTTTTGAAGATTTGCTTGCTCTGGCTTACTTTTTCCATGAGTTTGAGAATTTTAAGGCCAATATTTGATTGCAACTAGTCCTTGATAGCACTAATCGGTGTTCTACCAAGGCGCCGATACAGCACTTTTGGCTATAGTAATTAACTCAATAAAAACTTGCATGCTTTTGTATGCCCACGTTTCCTAACCTGATAATTGACCATACCCCCACAATTCAGACCCTATAATAAAATTGGCAAACTGTTGCATCCAAATTTAAAAAAATGATTATAGGGCCAACCCTTTAATTTATAAGCACCGAGTTGGGACATAGCTTTTGTTGCTTGTTCAGCTCATGTCTGGTGGCTTTTCCCCCTGATTTCCTTGTCCGAGAATTCATGCCTAAATATTGTAACTGCTACCTGTTTTCTAGACGGTGCACCGTCACAAACATCGTTTCATGCTCGCAATTCGACCACCCTTTCTGAGACAACCACTTTTGTTTTTGTGATGTTAACTCGTAGCCCCCATTCATTACAGAAACGCTCAAGAACGAAATATGGTTTTTGAGATCACCGACTGTATCCGAAATAAGTACAATATCATCAAAAAAGCCTCTAAAAAGGTTCAACAATCGCGAGTGCCTGCCCATTAAGCCTTGATCAACGGCTGTCCTGCTTTAACCAACAAACTTGCTATTTTATTTTTGCACTCTGTATTGTTTTATTGGCATTTATTATCATTATTTTGAACAGTGGGTTTGCAGGCTTGAAAATCAAGTGCTTAAGCATTAAAGGGCTACCCTGTCCTGGAGAAAGATTAATAACAAATAAATTGCTACACTTCCTGGTGGTCTGTTGTGAACACTGGATCCAGGAGCCTATACTTGTCTAGGTGTCAATAAAACCCCAAATACCTTTGTGGTCAGGTGCAGTGGTCGTGCTGCTCAAGGCGACCTTCTGCAAATTCGAGAAAAAAAACCCATACAGATTTAAACCAGGTGCTCTGCCTGATGTGAACTGTCTTGAACTTGCTAAGTGAAGCATGGAACATAGGCCAGTGAAATTGGAGACCCAATTTTATGTGATGGAAGATGAATTCTCGCCATTGTATTGCTATTTCGTTGGTTTTAATATGTCCACTTTTCGCATGATATCTGCATGATATGATCTATGACCAGTGGCGTACCGAAGTAGTCGATCCAGAGGGGGCAAAATTCCCAAGTCGTCCCGCCAGAGGGGGCAACATTTTTAAGTCGTCCCGGTGATTTGCTCCAATGAAGTCTGAACTTGACGAAATGCGCGCGTAGCGCGTGGAAAATGGCAAATTTACTTGAATTTTGCCCAAATTTAGGCTGAAATTGGTCGAATTTTCCGAAGAAGAGGGGTGGAAATGCATATTTTGGTCAATATCGCCCCGCTTTTTCGAGCCAGAGGGGGCAACTTGCCCCCCCTGCCCCCGGCCCCGGTCGGTACGCCACTGTCTATTACATTATTTGTATCAGACGTGTGAATCAGTGAATGAAGTTGGTGGTAGAATCCCGCCTTGAACAAAGGCTGTAGGGCCATTGGACCTTGCAAAAGAGTCTGCACAAAATGGTTTCTAGGAAACATTGACCTGCTGATTTCAAATCTCGATGATGTAACTTTTGCATCCTTGAGCAATTTGAGATAGTGAAGGAGGTCAATTAACCGGGGAAAGTTTTGTAAATATTTCATATGGGGTTTTCTAGGGGGTGCAAGCTGAAAAGTCTTCGAGTTTTTAGTTTAGCCTTATCTTTTAACCAAGTGCGCTCTGAACACAGAGACAGAGCCGAGACTGGGGACAGTCTACAGGCCGGTCAAACAGTGTGAATTCAATGGGAATCAACTCCGGCGTGTGTTTTCTTGTGTTAAACGCTATTTCCGTTGTCTGCTGAATAAATGTCTCCGGAGTCATTTTATTATGAAATCGTTCTGTTTACCCATAAAGGCGCTGATTTTGGCTTAATCATTTCAGGCGAGGGCTAATGTATATAAAAACTTTACAACCATGCAAAATATCAATTTTTAAAAATCTTGAGGGCGCATTATTTGTACATGTGCCAGTGTCTCTTTAAAGTGACAGGAGGAGATTATTTGAGAATACGAATTTCCCCAAATTGCAAGTATGCTATCGTAGTCGTCTCTATAGAAAGCCAGGCTTGATTTTCTGTGTGCATACTAAATCATATTTATATACCTTATTACATAAAGACGGCGTATTTGGCTTATTTCCTTCAGGTGTGTTGTTAGACATAGTTAAGCATTCCAAATATGCAAATAGTCCTCATGTCTCTTTAATCTATAGTATACATACCGTTATCCCAATATACAACTTTAATGGTTACCAGATCACATGAAACCCAAACGATACTCCTTAATAAACCATTCCTACTTAAAATCCAACACGACTCGTCCTTTAAAGGTACAATAGCTCACACAAGGCCAACACTGCACAATATCTCCCGAAACAATTTCATATTCATTTTAATCCTCGCAAATTTTTGCAAACATCTGCTCAAGGACAATGATCATACCCTTAACATCAACTAGAATTGGTCATTCAAAACTCTGGCTTGCACAAAACTTGCCAGATGGTGTGTGACAAAAAGTAGCATTCAACGGACAAACACAGCCGGGTCTTCTGTATATCTGTAAAATACCTTATTTAAGGCACACGACCTCATGTGCATGAAATACCGAAGGTCTATCGCTAAAGCAAGTAGCAAGCGATTTCTGTGTACAGCCTTCCCAGGTTTCAATTTCATACACACCCAAAACAAAACATCAAAGTTCGTGTAACTCTACACATCGACAAAACCCCAAAACTCAATAGTCAACGAAACAAGATCCCTAGAGTGCAGTTCAAGTAATTCAATACGAGCAAAGCAATGATCTGTTATTTCCATATCCATCCAATAATACAGCCCCAACTTCCAATTACCTCCCAGGGCTTATGATATTTTGCGCAATGAAACGAAACAGATTTTTAAGGTGGGAGAGGGATAATTTTAGAACAAATTAACACTGGGAAGAGGCTAACTAATGTCATGTTGACTCAAAAACTTACTGAAAGTATTTCAGAAGAATATTACAGTTTATTTAAATTCAAATTGTACAAAGAAACCTGTTCCTATAGGCCCCACTAAAAGAAGCGTTACAGAAGTCAGAACATCAAATCCATCATGTCGAGTGGAAACCTACCAACAAAATCTGTTTCGCAAAATATCACCTCCTATATAGGACCTGATATTTTGCGAAACAGATTTCATAAGCACTATAACTACATCAGCTGTACCCTCATGCAAACAATCGTTTAAATGAAAGGTATTTGACTAAAAGAAGCGTTACAGAGGTCAGAACATCATATCCTTGCGGCATGTTGAGTGCAAACCTGCCAACAAAATCTCTTTCGCAAAATATAACCTCTTATATAGGACCTGATATTTTGCGAAACAGATTTTATAAGTTCTCAGTAAATACATCCGCTGTACTCTCGTGCAAACAATCATCCAAATGAAAGGTATTTGACTAAAGGAAGCGTTACAGAAGTCAGAACATCAAATCCATGCGGCATGTTGAGTGCAAACCTACCAAAAACAACAAATCTGTTCGCAAAATATCACAACTATATATTTGCGAAAACAGATGTGTTGGGGTTTCCCACTCAAAAATGTGATGTTTTAGACTTCTCAAAGTTATTCCTCCAAAACCTTGTATTTGATGGCTGTTGCGATGAGAGTACAAGCGGATGTAGCTTACTGGAGATTATGTAGTCTGTTTCGCAAAATATCAGGTCCTATATAGAAGGGGAATTTTGCGCAACAGATTTGTGTTAGACTTCCACTGAAAGATTTGATGCTTTGCTTTTGGTTTCTTTTTAGTTCAAATACCTTTCATTTTGGTGATGTTTTGCATGAGAGTACAGTTGATGTAGTTACTGAGAACTTACGAAATTTCGTTCGAAAATATCAGATCCTATATAGGCTCGGTGATTTTGCGAAACAGATTTAAGTTGTACTATTGAATTTAAATAAACTGTAAGATTCTTCTGAAATACTTTCACTCAGTTTTAGAGTCAAAACATTGACATTAGTTGCCATCCGACCAGTGCTAACATTTTTTTCTAAAATTACCCTCTTCCCCACTATAAAAATCTGTTTCGTTTCGTTTCGTTGCGCAAAATATCATAAGCCCCTCCCAGTTTTTGTCATACTTTCACTTTTTCTGTGTTCATATTCGCACACAGGTAGCAGCTCCAGCACAGACAGTAATAGTAAGAACAACACAACCAATAGGCCCGCAACCAAATGACTATCTGGGATTTGCTATATTCGTTACAATTTGCTGCTGTCTGCCATTCGGCATAGTAGCAATAGTGAAGTCAATGGAGGTGAGCATTAGAGAAGATACATCAAAATACAGAGGAAGAGGTACATGGCACGATATCCATTCGATTCAGTCCGTCAATTACCCATATTTATCCATCCAGTGGATTATTTTGCCTCATGATGTCAAAGGTACCATAAAACAGCTGGAGCAAAGTGTTTGCTGATTTACCGCAGTTTTGCATAAATCCTCCATTGCATGATTTTCAAATTGACAAAATTAAATACGAAAACAGACAATGCACGATGTGATTGGAAAGAGTGCCAGTGCAGCATATATGCGCTATGAACAAGTTTATCTTACTTTGATTTTATCATAATTTTATTGGCCTTATTGTGTTAGTCCTTCACTAACAGTTATGATCAGATCATCATAACTGCTGGCCTGATCAGGTAACAGACACGTTTTCCTATTAACACAAGATTAAACATTTTGGGGGGTAAAATTACACAAATTATGAAAGTGTGGAACTCCATAAAAATAAAGCAACAAGTTTACCCGAATGAAGTATATATTTACTTAAAAGTTATTTACCTAATTATTATGAAATTCTATGCTATGCATTTTTTTCTGTGTAAAAAGGATCGTTTGCATTGAAGATCCACACAGTAACGTGAATTTTGTAAAAAAAAATCGAGCATGCTACACAAAGAAAGAGGGAGCTGAATGTCATCATATTTAGTTATATGTCCAGAATTTTTCCCAGAGAGCAATACTACCTGAAGACCAATATAATAATTTCTTTGAACGTATTTGTCTTATTTTGCAGGTCCGTAACCGTCACATTGCTGGCGATAGAGTAGGTGCAGAAGAAGCTTCCCAGTCAGCTAAATCCTGGTCAATAGCGAGTTTGGTGTCAGGAATCGTCCTAATCGTAATCGTCATTATCGTGTATGTTGCGGCCTTCGCCACTGCAATCTCATCATATTGATGAACATTTACCTTTTAATATAACTTATTCTTTATATCAGAGTTGGCAGAGGAAGTAGAATAATCTTGAGATAATCTTGTTTTCTCTTCATAATGATCAGTTTTAAGTTAAGGCCACGCAATAGAGTGGTTTCACTGTATCTTTGATCGCCCATTAAAAGTAGTATTGATATGAAAACATATTTCAACAAGAGGTAGGGACCCAATGCTTCTATAAATTACATTTTGTATCCTCATGAGAGAATTAATTTCAGACGATAGCGCCCAAGCCTCTTAAATAAAGCAACTCACCAAATGAATCAAAATTACAGTCAATACACATAACATAACTCCACAAACCATTTTGGCGCTTTGATGTTGGTCAGTCATGGGTGTTCCCATGTCCCATATACGACCTTGTCCTCGTCCGTAACTTATTCATTTAAAAATCAGAATAACCCTTACAGTGGTGTGGAGTTGATTTTTCAGCTCCAACGGTTTTGGAACAAGAAAATATTGCTTTATAACATACCCCAGAGTCATAACTTTTCATCAAGATTTCGCTTTTATGTGTTAAACTAATGACGACGTCAAATTTTGGGATTTTTTAATCACCACCGCCTAATGAGGTTATGGGTATGTTTATGCATGATGTATGTATAATGTTTGTCTCTTTCATCATTTGATGAAACTTGGTATGTTGGTATTGGTGGACACAAGAATTAAACGTGCATATTAATGAGCTTATTTGCATATTTGTTCTGATTGGCGGCCCTTAAATAATCTATGAATACAGTGAGCGTAAAAGCCGAGAACCGTCAAATTCTGGGTATTGTTGGAAATTAATTTATTTTGGGACAGCTAGACAATATGGCAAATCAACATTAAATGGCTTTTTGTTTGAGTTTTTAGATTGAAATCACTAAAAAATGTCCAAAGGTCCGACTGCTGTTCTGATTTGTATCATCATTGATACCATATCAGTTATTTAACTCCTTCAGTAAATAAGAAAATATTTGAAATTCATATGATGAGTTTTACAACGCCTTGGACCACAGTATACCCCCCCCCCCCAAAAAAAAAAATGGCGCGTTTTTGGTGGCCGGGCGAGCCACTAGTGGGACGCGTTTAACATGTTTAAGGTCAACACATTATTGTAGGTTTTGATCATACTTAACTTGGTTAGAATAGTTTGTACATATTTTATCTTAAAATCTTGCTTTTGGAAAAGCATTTTGTATATAAAAGATTCTTGATTGATGGTAAGCTAAAACCCGTAATATGTTCAGGGTTTGGTATAAAATATAATGAATCCAAAAAACTTTTGAACCAATTGGGTTCCTCTGAGTAAGTACTACTATAGGCAATCAGCGTATACACGGCTCTTGAAAGAGCCAATAATAACTCCAAAATCCAAATGATGAACCCGCGTGTTCAATATTATTGGAACCATATTCTTAAAGCCACTATCAGTCATTTTTTTTCAAAATTCAAAATGCCCATTTTGTCTCTTAATTGCTAGTATTAGGTCATATAAACACTTTATATTACTGTTCTTTGTGAACAACATAGACTTAAGCATTTTAAATCGTTCTTGGAGATGCCATTTACGACTGTTTCTAGACTTTAAAAAAAAATCGGACCCCGTCTTTTATTAGTAAATAAAGCACAAAAATCATCATTTCTTGACAAATAGGGCATGTTTAACACTTAGCCACTTTTACAGGGGTCTTTACTACAACAATTTTCAATACAACAATGAAAAAAAAAAAAAAAAAAAAAAAACGCTACTCATATACATCGATAGAGGAGACCCAGCTTTACACAGAAATCGCCTTGAAAAGGGGCCAGGACTTCCGAGAAAAAGGTAAAAAAATAAGAAAAATAAATCAGAAAAATACAGATTATCAATGTAATTAGCTGTAATTATGCACAAAGCAGCTATCGATTTTCCCAAGGGTATTAATCATAACTCCCACTGGTCCAGGGAAAGTGAGCCACTATCAGTCATTTTTTTTCAAAATTCAAAATGCCCATTTTGTCTCTTAATTGCTAGTATTAGGTCATATAAACACCTTATATTACTGTTCTTTGTGAACAACATAGACTTAAGCATTTTAAATCGTTCTTGGAGATGCCATTTACGACTGTTTCTAGACTTTAAAAAAAAGTTGGACCCCGTCTTTTATTAGTAAATAAAGCACAAAAATCATCATTTCTTGACAAATAGGGCATGTTTAACACTTAGCCACTTTTACAGGGGTCTTTACTACAACAATTTTCAATACAACAATGAAAAAAATGGACTTTGCTAAAAATTAGGGGGCGCGATTTGTTTACAATTTGAAGAAATTGCTGATAGTGGCTTTAAATAAACCTTTGCGGAAGTATAACGGATTTTGGGGGTCGGGTCGGCAAATTTGATCGACTTGTACCAAGAATACTTTGACTATACTGATTGTTGGTCCCAGCCAAGGAAACGCCCAACCATCGCCTTTAATTAATTGTTACATATAATAAGAAAATCTGTAGATTTGTCCTGTTTTGCTATCTGTAGCTGGTATTAACTGCTGTATATTTGTATGTTTTGTAACACGATTACAATTTTGAATAAAATTTTTCTTGTGTGGAAAAAGAAATAAAACACGTGTGATTACATAATAATAAAGGAAAAATTTCAATATTCCGTAACGCTTTCACATGAACAAAGATTTGAAAATGTTTTTTCGTTGCATGAAGGATAGTGAAAAAACGGCATGGATGTCTCAGTTCCTCTTCAAAATGTCTGTAATTGTTAGAAGGACCAAATGGGGGTCAACGGGGGCAAGTTCCACATCAAGTTTATTTTGAAGTCGAGCGAGCGAACAGAGCCATCACCTCTTTTCTTTAAGCCTATACGTTGCAACTCCAAACCGCTTGCGGGCAGTATTTTTTTTAGATGCTATATCTACTTGCAATCGATTATGTCTTTTTTCTAGCCAAGTGAGTTATTTTTTACCCCTGTACAAACCAAAATTGACTTTTTATTACCATTTTCACAGTTTTTACCCCATAATTCTAATAATAAAAGCCATAGGTAGTATAAACTATACCTTTTTGGAATCGCTAATCAGACAAACATCGTGATGCGCTTTTCAATACAATTGGAACATTTTAACATTTTTACCCCTGTGTAACCTTGAAATCCAAGCTGGGGGACATGAAAGAGGTGTGGCAAGTGCTTCCATTATTTTTTTTTGGATTATCAATGCACAGAGTACTTGTGTACCTAAATTCATAATTTTATCCAAATTGCACACTCACATGTTGCACTACTACAGTCACCTACTATTCCAGGCAGCCCTACTCATTTAAGCGGCGATCCACAGATTGCAACGAGGGACTACGGGTGCATAATCCAGCATGTCACGTGCGATAGATACTTTACCTCCGGGCTTTACCTCTTCTTTATATGCGATTCGGGATTGCTGGTTTTTATTGGATTATGAAGTTTTTCTGAGGTGGTCTTGATCAGTAGCAATATTCTTTGTTTTCAACAATGCAATAACAGAAGGGCTAATTGAGTTTATTTGTATACCGGGAAAGTTATGCATTGAATGTACACAAATATAACATTTGTTTTATTTTCACGACCTACATCTCGATGTATAATGCAGTATTTCACTGTATGAAATTTTGAAACACAAAACAACTATAAAGTAGAAAACTAATCAGAAACTGAAACTGATTGTCGAATGAAGAGCCTTGTACCAGCCTTGAATTATTGCTCACCTCATCCAATCAGCACTTTCGTTTCTACTGAAGTCCAGCCTTGAATAATTGCTCACCTAATCCAATCAGCACTTTCGTTTCTACTGAAGTCCAGCCTTGAATTATTGCTCACCTCATCCAATCAGCACTTTCGTTCTACTGAAGTCCAGCCTTGAATATTGCTCACCTCATCCAATCAGCACTTTCGTTCTACTGAAGTCCAGCCTTGAATTATTGCTCACCTCATCCAATCAGCACTTTCGTTTCTACTGAAGTCCAGCCTTGAATTATTGCTCACCTCATCCAATCAGCACTTTCGTTTTTCCTGAAGTTTCATTTTCCTACAGAATCAAAATATGTTTCGATGGTAAGCCATCTCGGCAAAACAAATGTGAAGGTGTCATTCACATTTTATTGACGTTTCATTGCTCTATAGCAGCTTCCTTTGACTGGCAAACCCAATTCACTCGTCAAAGCTACTTTTATAGGTATTGAAAGTTGCCGTTGAGTGCGTTGTGAGAATAAGTTGATTAAAAATTGGGGGTTAGGTACCACCAAAATGCTGTCGATTATTAATTTCGAAACTTTTCGACTTGCCAGACTACCCATAATCCCTCAACGAGTTGATCAGAAAAATGCGAATTTGCTGGAACTTTAACCCTTTTTTTACAAAAATTCTAGAGGGTGTCCTATAAAAGATTATGCCACCATTTGATGAAGAAATATGTTCTATAGAGATGACAGTTTTGTTTTGAGGTGGACACCCCTAGGTTTTAATGACATTTAGATTTTGCTTGCATCATTTTAGTCACGCTTTCAATATGTAAGCAGAACTCTCGCTGCCGATTTCACAAGCAAACCCTGTTGCCAAGTTGAATCGTTGTTACACGATTGTAAACGTGTACACTGTGACATGGTGATGTTCAGTAGTATTGTGTTGTAACACCATACAAGGGAATAATTACACGACGTACCGTATACCTGGGGCCGGAGGGGCGATCACATATGAAATGGATATGGATGTAAGGCTGACGCTTCCAAACTCAGGGGCATTCGGTGACAGAGGACTCGAACAAATAGGGGTATTTGGGTGAGAGACAGCTAAAATGCCCCCAAATACTTTTTTTCGGGTGACAGATTTGCATAATTTTGCCAAACAATGTGGTCTTTATAGAAAATTTTGCAAATTCTTTTACCAAAAATAGGGGTCTTTGGGTGAAAATGTTCAAAATCCCCCCCAAAAAAATAGGGGTCTTTAGGTGACATTTTAAAAATATATTGGGTCTTTGGGTGACAGCGGTGCTGAAAATTGGGGTCCTAACAGCCTTACATACGCGTCACCTCCAAGATGGGAGTGCCTCCCCAAATATTATTTTTGCACCAGCAATATGGTGTATTTGATGCCCCTCATGTCAATCAATTTTCTTGTCCCTATAGTCTTAAAATGTCTCACCCAAATACCCCTATTTGTTTGAGTCCTCTTTCACCGAATGCCCTTGGGTTTGGAAGCGCCAGCCTTACACCCATATGAATTTCATATGTAATTCCCGGTCCCCGGGTATACGGTTACTCGTGTAATTATTCCCTATTAATGGTGTTACAACACAATACTACTGAACGATACACCATGTCACAGTGTACACTTTTACAATCGTGTAACAATGATTCAACTTGGCAACAGTTCCGCTTACACATTGAAAGTGTGACTAAAATGATGCAAGCAAAATGTAAATGCCATTAAAACCTAGGGGTGTTCACCTCAAAACAAAACTGTCATCTCTATAGAACATATTTCTACATCAAATGGTGACATAATCTTTCAAGGACACCCTCTGAATTTTTGTAAAAAATGGTTAAAGTTGCAGCAAATTTCGCATTTTTGCATTGATGATCAAACTCGTGAGGGATTATGGGTAGTCTGGCAAGTCGAAATTCATAAACGATAGCATTTTCAGAAATAAGACTAGGAGTCACGCAGGCGGCGGTAATTAAAGATGTAATGTTGATGAAGCTGATAGAATTGCAGTGAAACGTCATTAAATGTGAGTAACACCTCAATAATCTTTTTTTGGGGATTTGACAGTATGAATCAATCAATTATTTGTCTAAATTATTGACTTATGATTTGAGAAAGAATTACGGCCAAGATGCTGTAAGAAACGTCCGTTCTCTTGAAGAAAAAAAAAAACGAGCCAAAAATATAACGCTACAGTCACAGTGCTACCTAACAATAGAAATATTAGCCTAAAAACATCACCAAATGTTATTTTTCTTGCATATTGTTAATTGTAAAGGTATATTTTTATTTAAGTATTGAGAACAGTTCCCGCAAGGGGTATAATTTAATTGCAAATCCGTCCCTTTAGTATAATTTCACAAAAAACTGGTACCTTTAGGGGTATATTTTCACTGAAAAATGGTCCCGTTAGTGGTCACTTTCAGAACCCCTGAACGAGAATGGGTACCCGATAAATGCCTGAACCCCCCCCCCCCCATATATCAGTGTTGACATAAAACATTAAATCTGGCGACATGTTGAAAATTCTCGCTACAGCAAATTCCAATGTGCCCGCGCACTAAATCCGGAATATGATGGGGAAATGTGCGCTCTTCTTGGTGACACTAAAACTTATGAAAAGTTGGAGAAAGATGCCATGGCCAAATACAAGGGAGAATTGGTTATATACTATCTTGCAAATACTAGAGAAAGAAGGACAGATCAGAAATGAAGCTAAGAAATTTTTGTTATCCAACAACCGAAAACATCCTACGCATGCACGGCAGTCACAAATTTTATAAAGATGGTACACTGTTGTGTCCGATCGTGGATTTTACCGGCTCTATGGTTACAATGTTGTTTGGTCGCTGGCTGATCTTATTCCCAATGTTGGACAGAATGAATATCATTTCTTCAAGTGCAGGAGCCTGTCGTTTTGTCTGTGCGGATGATTTTGGAGTTGGCGCACAGGGTGCAGGCCTCACAGTTGTTGAAGAGAGACTCCAAAGCTTTGGATGAACTCACTCCTTGCTATGAGGAAAACCACCTACGTGCAAATCCATCCAAGACATAGGTGTGTGTTTTCCATCTACGCGGCCGTGGAGCCGGGCGTCGGTTTGGAGTAACCTGGTCTGGAACACCCTTGAAGCCCTGTGGTGATCCTGTCTACCTAGGAGTTACCTTGGACCACACTCTCTCTCTCTCTCTCTCTCTTATGGGACCCACATCGGAAGGACGGAGAGTGAGGTGTGTTCACGCAATGACATCTTGAACGGACTCACTGGCACAAGATGGGGTGCTCGCCCACATGCTCTGAGATCGACGGCACTTGACCTGTGCTACTCATGTGCAGAGTATGCTTGCCCTGTATGGGAAAGTTCAACCCATGCCAAGAGGCTTGATTCAGCGTTGGATGCCTCCTGCCGGCGTGTCTCGACCGGGTCGTGTCGCGGGAGGTATTCGTCCAACACCGGCGGAGAGGGCGTGTGCATCCTGGGGGTTGTTGCTCCACCGGACGTCGTCGTGGTGTGGCGAGGCATGCGGGAGCGTAGCTGCCAATATCTAATGTGAAGCACCCTATGTCCGGACAGAGACCTGCTGCCAACCGTCTTAAATCCAGAGAGCGATGCCTCAACAGATTGAGAACCAGAACTGGCCGACCTAAGTGGGGCTACCTAGAAGCAGATCAGGACCTACCTTGGTCTGCCCAATGTTGGAGCAACAATGCACAGAAAAGGACCTTGCGGCATTCAGTGAAGCAGCCAGACGTTGTACCCGTCTCTGGCTGGATCATATTGAGAACCACTGTGTTTGGACACGATAGGAAGAAGAATGTCTTGAACTCCAAAACGCTCGTTAATCAAAGACATCAATGTTGAGGAAGACGAAATACTTAATTCCCACGCCACACAGCCTAAAACAGGATCAAGAACTCTACTTTCTATCGATGACATCATTGACCTAATGGATTTTAGCCTCTTGAGAGTTACTTAATATTCAACTTCACCATCTACCGACAACGATTCGGCATGGCCCTGGGTAACCCCTTGAGCCCATTGGTTGCAATATCTTCATGGAATGGCTAGAAAACAAGACTCTTATACCATCGCACTCAATACTTGCCGTCGTCGATATGTTGAAGATATACTCAAGATCATTGGTAGAGGCATTGACGTCGGAACCGGGACGTACAGGACGTACGGGTACGTCCAAATAATGCGAGTGCCCAGAACGTATTTCGCCTCTTGAAATATAATGTATACTTTGTGTAAAAAAATAGATGAAAGAAATCAAGCAAGCCCATACGGAATACCCTCAAATTCAACTCTATATGCATGTCTATACTCACTAGGCGGTCACCCGGCTTTCGCGATTACCTAGCTTTCTTGCCCAGCTGTTTGACCTCTACATGCCTTTTGACCTCCGATTTGTTCTGTGCTCGGGACAGCGGTCCTTTTGACCAAAATTGCTGGTCATAGGGCATTTCTACGTAAATTTGACCTTTGACCTTTTGGGTCACTCTGAAACCCTGAATACAAACCCCAAACTGTCCTCCCTACCTTCATGCCAAATATCAGCCCCATATGTCAAAGCATAACGAAATGCATAGCCCGACACACAGATCTTTTTAGGGCCGGCGCCTGCAACGCCGACCCTATTAGCTTGGCTTTGGCGATTTTGTCCAATTTTGGGGATTTCTACTTTTAAATATGATTCATTTTGTACATTTAATGCGCCAAATATTTTGAAAAATATTTGAAGAGATGTTGTTGATCATTTACATATGTCATACTAACCTCCATTTTGTAATTATAAAAATAGTATTTTATTTCTCAATTTTACTTGAGAAAAGATTTCTCACGGGAAAGGTACTTTGTTTATTAGGGAAGAGAAATGGAATTCCCCTAGTGCTATATTGAGATCACACCAGATGTTATTTACAGGATATTGTGCAAGAGATGAACAGAATTCCGCAAATGCTAAATTTAGAAAATGAGTCAAGAAGTTTATGCTTTAAAATCAAACCAGATTGCAAAATAGGTAGTTTCCCATGATGCCATTTATGTAAGATGATGAATGCAGATGAAGTCATGTGTATTCAAATTGGATAGAGTAATGGACTGTGTTTATACATGATGATGCTGTAATGATTATTTTTAGAGATATTGGTGACTCTAGCTGTGAGATGATAAATAGTGCTCACTGGAAATACTCAGGGCCAGTAGTTAAATTAAATATCAAGAAAATGGTAGATTAGTGCAGTACTTAGTGCCAGGATTTATTATATTTTAGATAACAGGTGAGTGAGAAGCTATAATTAGTCTGCTGTCGTCTTTGAAACCAAACGTGCTGGGAATCAAAATAGGATTATTCCAAATTGTGTGTTCCTAAATGTTAACTTTAGCGACAGGTAGAAATCGTGGTGATTATATCCCGGACTGATATACTGTGGAATATTATTGTCGTTGAGGGACAACCCCGTCGTCTTGAACTGCTGGACAAAGTTATCTTCAGGACTGAGAAGATCCCCATGTATTATTTCCCGTAGATTTTTATAATTTTGCATGCTGTTATTTTGGAGTCTTGTGAGGACATGTCATTATTGAACTGCAACGCTACTTTTAATGATGTACGTAAGTGAAATGTAAGACTGTAAAATCTTAGCATTAAGTGTAATGATATTGAATTGTAATTTTGTTTTAGACATACCAATTTCTTGAACCAATCTGATTATTATATAAAATTCAGATCATTTGTGCACAAGGCTCATTTCTCTTGGTATTTCTGACCTTTGACGTCCACGAGACGTCGTAACACATATTATTGTTAGGTAACTTTTTTATGTACAATTAAATGGTTTACTAAGAAATTGTGTGAAAACTAAATAGTACTGTGCATAATTTTACACATTTCTTGTATTCATTTGATAGAATAAAGTTGTCATGTGAAAAACACAACAATTATGTTCAGTTTATAATTCAACAATTTTTCTAATTAAAAAATATGAGCCTCCCTGCCATCCCCTCAATTCATGCCTGTTTCAAAAAAAAATCCACACGTCGTAGACCCATCGTAAGCAGACACATCGTAGGTTTACTGTTATTAATCCATACGATGCGTTCGACTTAAGATGGACGGGTCTACAATGTGTCGTGTCTTTGTGAAATCCACCCCAGGCTGCCATTATGGCCTGTAGTATTTACCGGGTGTTTCCGTTACCTAACCAGGTTTAGGAATTCAACAACCTTGACGGAATAAAGCTGTATAGGTTGCCGGGGGGGGGGGGCACTTGTATTCAAAGGTGGATATGATGCGTGAACAAGAAAACGCGTAAAAAGGGTCTCTTTTTTCCAACAGGCGATGTACGCGCGTACATTGATTAGGGTGTCAAAAACAGCAAAATATGGAAAAAAGGTATGGTTTTTCGCAATCCTTAAATTGTGATGTACGCGAGATCAAAAACATCAAAAATATTGTAATTTGGAAGTAAAGCAACATGAGCAAAGCCAGATAATAAGGGTATATTATCAACACAATGCATTGCTTACTTGTTTAAGGTAGCAAAACTGACAAAAAGACTTGTTTATGGTAGCAAAAACAGACAAAAATGCTTGTTTAGGGTATGTTTTTTAGTCGGTGGAAATACTTGTTTAGGGTGCATTTCGGAAGTCCATGTTCACGCATCATATCCAACTTTGAATACAACTGGCCCCCCGGATAGGTTGTTGAATATATTGTTGAATTCACGGTGTTTCCGAAACCTGGTCAGGTTACGGAAACACCGGTATTTACTACACACCATCGTAGTATATATAAAAGCACCAATAACACAAAAGTTGATCAGTGCAATGATTGACTACAGTCAAAATTCTCAATGTACATCTCCAAGTTCCACCGGTGTAAAATGTGGAAACCGCTTCAGCTTCGCCTGCAACGGCATTAAGGTATTACGTAAAGCCACACACCGCGTGTTTTTGTTACAAAGCAAATATGTATTTTTATATTGTATCAATTTTTGCAAATAAAATACCAAACTTTGGTAAACAGCCAATTTAACCATAAGAAATAGAACTTATATTTTCTTCAAAAAAAAGTAGTTCCCTATATTTATACAACTTGGGTTATTACCAAATATTCTATTCGTGGGGGGTTAGTTAAGCAAAACACGCAATATCATTGGTGTTGCCGATCTATATTATATAGTACGTCAGCACGGACCAGTGTTGGGGACAACCAATGGGGGAGTGGAGATAGAAAAATGTTAATGCTCCACATGTTGGGACATACTGTGGGGATAATTGAGACTTGCCGCTCATTGGGGATTGTTTCCCGTGCACGATAATTCAGAACGTGGTGCATTGGCTTTTTTTTTTTGTGCAATTTTATTGTATGAGCGCCCAAAAAAGGTCAAAAGGACCCAAATTATGGTAAAAATAAAAAATCATGAGAGATGGGGATTCCAACTTCATATTAATGTCATAGTATGAATTGTTCCACACATATAGATTGTAGACTTCAAGAAGAACAGAATAAGAATTTGAATGTTGGAATGTGGGGTTAGTTTTTGACCCCAGAAAAGGACCAAGAAGGGTTGGCAAAATTGACCCAAATGAGGTAAAAATCATAGAATGGTGAGTTGTATTTTATTCCAGTCCTTTAAATAGTATTTAACGTCCCCACACTCTTAGCAGAAGTTCCAGAAAGAAATGAATTTGTTTGGATCTAGGGTCAAAATTGACTCTAGAAAGGGTGAAAAAGGGCTTCCACCCAGAATTGACCCAAAAAGGTAAAAATCATAGAATGGTGATGTATTATTCCCAACTTTATATTAAAATGCAGTAGTATTTCATTTTCTGCCACTCCCTATAGCAGTAGATTCAAGTAGAATTTGAATGTTGAAATCTATCGGGGGTCAAATTGACAAGAAGGAAGATAAGGCAAAAAAAGGTCAAAAATTGACCCAAATATGAGTAAGTAAAAGTTAAAAAAGGCAAGGTAATCATTCCACTTATATGCTTTTAAGACTTCTAAATGAAACCTCATTTCTATTTGGTAGTAGATAATAAACTAAATGTTGTACATTTGGGTCAAGATACACACCAATTCCATAGTGTCATCTTGATTGAATCGCTTGACTTGAATATCTTGCCCGTATCATTTCAACCCGTTTTGATATGAGAGGGGGCTAAAAAAGTGATTTATGAAGGCTCCTAGAATACTGTATAAATGATAAATTCTTCATATCTAGTAAATCTAATATATTAAGTTCAATATTTTAATCTAAGATTTCACAGTAGTAAATAGCCAAATAGGACCTTTCCACAGAACCCAATATTATATTTTGAGCACTCCGTAAAATCTGGTTGATCACGGGGACGAAGGCTATTTATAGGCCAATTAAAAAATAAAACAGTTTGATCGCCAGGACTTTGAAAAAAAGTTGGTGAGGGATAGGCCTTTATTATTGTCATTTTATTTTTCAAAGATGGCCGCCATGTCTAAGATGCCCACCATGATATATTTGAAGATTGCCAGTTTGCGTTTGTGTGGAGGAAATAGTTAGATGTAAGAGGTTGGAAGAAATTGGCTCAACAAAATTGATAGATACTCTTTAAAATAGGTATGAGAGTTCAATAGTGCTCCGATATTTTTGGTTAACTTAATTTTCCCACTTTTTAGCCTTCTTTTTGTGGGTGTTGTTGCTTTTTTTTTAAATAAATAACAAAATGGCTGCGGCGTCCAAAATCGGTGAGCGGCGGCGGGGACGATCAACTGTGTTTTTTACTTGGCTTTAGAGAGGGATCTTTAATCAATTTGACTCCAAAATTGACCATAAAGGCGCTAAAAGAGGTCAAAAAGACCCAAAAGAGGTGTGAATAAAGCTATCAATTGAGGCAATTATACTTTGGAAGTTAATCTTTTGAGAATGCAAGTGGAAATAGACAAAGATTTGCATTTTGTGTCAGCTGGCATCCAAAACCACATATATTTGCATCAATTGACGAAACGATTGCCATGTGGCAAGGTGGACAATATCATGCATCGTTGACTTTTGTCGAAATTCGTGGCGTACGTCTTTGCAAATCGTCTTTATCATGTATTGCTGCTCACACTTCAAAGTAAAGCTGGTTATCTCTGCTGCATAGCATTAGAGTAGGTTAGTGATCTACTACTTGGACATGGAAGACGCCACAGAATCAAGGTTCTTATTAATCTGTACTTGACTTGAAAGCATGCCCACGAACGTGCTCTATTCTGTGCCACAATGTGGTAATAGGATATTTCACCATAGATACGATATTCGGTAGGATGATTTTTTCCAGGAGATTATTTTTCAAACTGGCATAAGTTGCCTGGTATAAGTGCCAATTAAAAAAGTCCTCAGCCCCCCCCCCCCTTCATTGTCAATTTTCGCACCATACAGTAAGAGATGTTTTCCACACAGGACTGCAGGAGGGCAAATCTAGTTGGATAATTTCAGGGCAGAAATAAACCAAAGATTCAGATTTAAAACAACATTTTAGGATGCTTCATTTGACAGACAACTGGTTCTCTCCTACGGATTGTTTTTACCTAGTTTCAGGGAAAAGACTGAAATTGTGGCATATTGGGTGAAATTTTGGCCAATTTGGGTGGGACCATTTTGATCCTTTTCAAAGTTTTCAATGCGAATGTCAGTAAAAGGAACACTAAATAGGAAGAGGGCATTTTTTAAAAGGGGACTTCGCCCAAAAAATTACAAGGGGCAAAAATTTGGTCCCCCAAAATACAAAATAGGAGCAAATCTGGCAAAAGTGGACTTTTACTACATTATTTCGCTACGCAAAAATCGATTTTTTGACCTTTAGGGGTGTTATGGGACTTTTGGGAATGGGCAGCGTCAGCCCCCCACAGGCCCCTCTCTGGTTACAAGCCTGATAATGTGCATTATTATTAATGTCAACAGATTAAGACTGCAGAATGTAAACCATGCATTAATGGTTAATAAAACGGTCCCCCAAAAAATAAGTCCCCTCTGGGTGACCCAGAATTTGTCATGATGAAATTCACTTTGATGGGTATATAATCGCTAAAGTAATTTATGGTTACAGGAAAACAGTTTCCCATGTAATACAGTTCATCATTGTTAAAGGTAATGCCTTTTCCTATAACAACAGCATTGTGTAAAGATGATGTTTTCAAAACAGACCCAAAAAAAGTGCACTTTTCACACTTTAAAGTGACCAACATGTTTACAAAAAAGTTACATGACTTTAGTTGCTTCAGTTTAGTTGAGCGCATGTTTAAAACCGTTTCATTTAACATAACGTTTCATTTCCCTTCTTTGTCGATGACCATTCATGCAACTTCACCAATCTTGGTCTCTGCATGTAGGCCATATTCATTGAGTCTTCCTGTCTGAAGACACATTGCGTTTCTCGATTGCCCTCGTCTTCTGTGTACACGCCTCTCATTTGACGAGTGAAAAAGAAGAAGTAGGAGACGAGTGCATTATTTTTATTAACATCTTTTGGCTTAATTCAATTGTTATCGCAAATGCTTAAGCAAATGGTATTCCTTTATTTTAATTACTAACCTGTAATCTTGGGCCGGGTATTTGCCATGTAATGATGGAAATGTCCTGCCGTACTGTTGTACAGCGGGGTTTTCCACATGACGAGGCAAATATTTGACCTCACCACAGCTACTGCATTCTCCTTGTAATCTCTTTTACAAGAACCCTTCTTCCAGAAATACAGTGCATCTCGCTCGTTCTAAATCAGTTTAACAACCATTGCAAGAGAGGAAATCAAATTGCCCAAATGTGTAGGAAAGATTTCTTGCAACATTTGCCGCTTCAATCAATAATCAATCAGTCATTCCTAAAAGCATTCATTAAATTTAGCTTATCTTTTCATGACCAACAACCTGAATCAATTCATAAAGCATTATATTTCTTTCATTGACCAATAACCGTATCACTTATTGCCCTATAATTACGAAAAGCATTTATGTAATCGGATACAGGCTGAATAATGGCATGTGCATTTCAAATTGTTTATGCATAAGGACCACGTAAAGGGTCCCATGCACATTATGTTGCAATAACTGCAACAAGTAAAAGTGCAAACTTTTTTGCCTGTTTGAAAACATAATTTTTACAACCAAATGCTTGTTGATTAGAAAAAGGCATTACTCTTTCAAAAATAATGATGAACTGTATGACATGGGAACATGTTTCCTGTAAACAATAAATATTTAATGGGAAGAACTACACCCATCAAAGTGAGTTTATCATGACAAAGTCTGGTCATCCAAGAGGGGGACTATTTTTTGGGGACCGTTTATATATTGACCAAAGTAGGTGTTATATTTGACATTATTATCCAAATGTTTTAATTTCTGATTGTTGTCACTATGATAAAGTGAATATAGGTTTTGAAATTGGCAAGTGATTATGAAATTCCTGCCTTAATAGTGAAACATATGCATACCAAATACAATTTTCCTTGTTTTTACCCATTTTAAGTCATTTTTTTTAACCTTTTGGCCATTTCTGGGGTTTACATTCAAATTCTCCAACCTACAGCTATGGGCAAATAAACCATATACTATTACATTTTAAAATTAAGATGGAATAAATACATTTCCATTTGATTTTTACCATATTTGTGTCAATTTTGACCCCTTTTTGGCCCCAGATTCCAACATTGGAGGAATTAAATAGTACATTTCAATATGAAGTCAAAATAAATAAATCACCATTCTATGATTTTTACCTAAATTGGGTCGATTTTGACCCCTTTTTGACCCTTTCTGGGGGTCAAAATAACCCCAGATTCCAACATTGAAATTCTTCAATCTACAGCTATATTATATAGTGGGGCAAATGAACTGTTACATTTCAAAATTAAGATGGAATAAATACATCACCATTCTATGATTTTTACCATATTTGGGTCAACACTCAACTTTGACTCCTTTTGGGCCCTTTCTGGGGGTCAAAATAACCCCAGATTCCAACATTCAAATTCTTCTTGAATCTACTGCAATATATTGGGGAAAATTAAAACTATTACATTAATATGAAGTTGGAATCACCATTATATGATTTGTACCTTATTTGGATCAATGTTGACCCCTTTTTGGTCCTTTCTGGGATCAAAATTAACCCCAGATTCCAACATTCATTTTTTTAAATCTATAGCTATATAGTGGGGGATTTTATTAGTAATACATTTCAATATGAAGTCGGAATAAATAAATCACCATTCTATGATTTTTACCTAATTTGGGCCAATACGCGAATTTTGGGTTTTCTACGGAAATCATTTTGTTCCTAAATTCCTGTCCCACAATGCACCGACGAAGTACGAATAGATATGCGTCACTCCGTGCACGTTCGCGGTTTAGTGCGCCTCCTTTAAACTACGAGCGAATTTTGTGGCGCAGATATTACAACGCAATCAAAGAGTGCGCGTTGCTGGTAAAATTTAGGAACAGATTGACTTCCGGCCGGAAAACCCTAAATCCACGTATTTTGACCTTTTTTGCCCATAAAAATCAATTGCACCACTTCTGATTTCTACAATCCACACCCGGTCATGATCCACAACATATGTCCCTACCACCTGGTACCATTGGCATTTTTCTACTCGACCACCTATCCTAACTCGAAAACTAGAGCCCTTTTTCAAAGTGGCTGACGTACTAATATGAGACGATATTAGATAGTGCGTCGTCTCGCAAGAGTTTACGCGCTCGTGTATAAGGATACGCAGTGCAAGCAGCTAGTACGGGTTGGTTCATTTTTGAGATGTGGGAATATTTTTACCTTTTTAACCAATATTATTGAAATAAAAAATATTTTGCGGTGATTAAAACAACGGAAACTAAAGAAGAATGCGAATAAAAGATAGGATTTGTTGTTTTGCCTATCTAACATCATGTCATATTGGATGGGCAGTCCAATATTTTTATCGTAGTGGATGCCGGCGCATATGGCAAGCCATAAAGGCCATAACGTATTGCCGCAACGCGTTGCGAGAAAGTAGCAACGCGTTGCCAAAATTTCACAACGCGTTGCGGTGTTGGCCAATTAAAATGATCAATGTCTGTGACGTATTTCAAAAAATAGACCCACAACGCGTTGCAAAGTATCTAGCAACGCGTTGTGGAAACTCACAACGCGTTGCAAGCCTTCACAACGCGTTGCAAGCTTCACAACGCGTTGCAAGCTTCACAACGCGTTGCGAAGGACCACAAGCCATAAGGGTCACAACGTATTGCCACAACGCGTTGTGAGAAAGTCACAACGCGTTGCGAGCTTCACAACGCGTTGCGGTGTTGGCCAATTAAAATGATCAATTTCTGTGACGTATTTCAAAAAATAGATCCACAACGCGTTGCGGCAATACGTTATTTTTATTTATTATTTTTTTATCTACATATTAGGCTAAGAACATCAAAATTGAACAATATACAGACATATCAAGAAAAAGAAATATAAAAATTAAAACTGCCTCAGTGAGCTAGCCAGGAGGAAATCAGGAGCAGGAAACCGCTGTCATCCAAAGGATGTGATTCCTCCGACTCACTGAGGCAAAGCACAACACAATTGATAAAATACAAAATATTATGAATATTGCACTGAATTTTCATTTAAAAACAAGAAATCCGACAGCCATATTTCATTGAACAAGAAAACCCAACATGTCCAATAACCCATTAACCACAAACCACCAAAAACCCATACCACATGCCACACACCAACCCACCCTATGACCCTTATGGCTTTCACAACGCGTAGCAAGCCATCACAACGCGTTGCGAGCTTCACAACGCGTTGTAAACTTCACAACGCGTTGTGAAGCAATAAGGGTCATAACGTATTGCCGCAACGCGTTGTGACGGTCGTAACGCGTTGTGAATTTATATTTTTGAAATAGTTTACAGAAATTCATGTTTTTGATTGGCCGACACCGCAACGCGTTGCTGAAATGTCGCAACGCGTTGCCGAAATGCCGCAACGCGTTGCCGAAATGTCGCAACGCGTTGCTGAAATGTCGCAACGCGTTGTGACTTTCACACAACGCGTTGCGGCAATACGTTATGACCCTTATGGCTTGTTAACCTTAGCAACGCGTTGTGAAGCTTGCAACGCGTTGTGAAGCTCGCAACGCGTTGCGGAGGTTTGCAACGCGTTGCAAAGTATCTAGCAACGCGTTGTGGGTCTATTTTTTGAAATACGTCACAGAAATTCATGATTTTGATTGGCCGACACCGCAACGCGTTGCTGAAATGTCGCAACGCGTTGCCGAAATGTCGCAACGCGTTGCTACTTTTGTCGCAACGCGTTGCAGCAATACGTTATGGCCTTTATGGCTTGCGATAGGCGCATATATTTTGACATGTTGTTTTCTCTGTGTAGTATAATGTAATTGAGATCTCAAAGCACTGACTGGCATTGGCAAACCAGGGGGGCCGGCCAAGATAACGTCGTTTTTGCCGTTCCCATAGGTTTAGCACGTAATCACGAAAACTTGACAAATATTCTAAAGTCGAAAATATGTTTATTATCAATATTTTTCCACTCAAAATCCGTTGGGGTTGAAGAATCAACTCCAGTGTAAGTACTTTTTTTGTATGAATAACGGTACAAACGGGATCCATTTTGAACGAGGCTTGTTTGACCTCATGTTCAATCGCAGGGTCACCGCTATTCATAGCTGCGGACCATGTACCAGGCCCGGTACCAGGTAGCCTATGCACCACCGGAATATGATTCGTTGACCTGCATGTAGCAATCCTCTCATGTCTGGTCTTTTAAAACGATTTGATGATAGTTTTGCAGCACAATTATGCAACACCGACTAAAGCAAAGCAATTTAGATCGGTCACGGCTCCGTACGGGAATCCCACTCGCCACTCACTGATCTATTTATAAACGCGTACACTGACTTCAAATTCCGGTCACTGTTCAGGCTCGTCCAATGACTCGTTCGGCAGTTTTGCGCTATGAATGAAGGCTTGGCCGCCACCGCCTGGGCAAACATAACGAGTTAAAATCCGGGGGTGAAATATCCTGTTTTGACTCAGTCTTTTGTGTGGTTGTCATAACCTTTCTAGCTGTACAGGGAACAGGAAACATACTAGAAAATGCACAGTGTAACACCTCTTCGATATCTCATTGTTCTTCCCTGAACATTGTCCTAGATAATCCCTATAATAGCAACCTAAAGTGCACGAACCACTCAGTAAAACTAAAGGACACAAGAGGACATTCATTACCTGCAAAACAAATGAAGTAGGGCTACATATCTTCAACATCTCTTGCCGACTTTCTTTAAAAATGACAAACCTTAAAATGGGTGAGTAGCATGACATAATGTTGAATTATTGTAATTAATATTTCTCTATTTGCTTGGTAGGGCTATCTACACGAGACATCAGATCCGTATTAACACTTTAGATCCACATTGAAACCCCTTGGTCACTTAAAAGTGTTTTTCACTCTATGGAACCCCCTCCCCAAAAGAAACCACTATCCTGAAGGAATCTTTGCACGAAATTTATACCATATGTGAAGGGTCATAAAAACAACACCAAATCAACGATTAAAAATGAAATTTTTTATTTGGGCTGCAAACTAGGGGCAAAAACAAGCGAAAATTGGACAAAAAGACGGTATATACCAATGAGCTAAGCTTGCGCTTACATTTAAGGCTTTGAAAACTTATTCTATGTTGATATTAAAACTTATTTGGGGGCCGTCAAGGCCAGTTCCCTTAGTTACAATGTGTGTTGGCCCTTGTGTACAATGTATTAGGACGTTGCTGAATTTGCAATTCGGACAAGGAAAAGGAGGCAATGGGCAGGGACGACGAACGAACGATGATTAATTGGATTGGTAGCGGCCACATCAATCGTCAATCAGCCCTGGTCCGGCAGACAGCTTCATCTTCTTGAAGTCTTCACTCAATCTTCAATAATACACCAAGTGTAACTCAGGGGCACAGTTATGCGATCTTGCAGTGGCTGTTGCCGTGTAGGCCTACTGCTATATCTACAACATAAGAAAACATAAGTTTTTGAAACAAATTGAGTAAATGCATAATTGCAAAGAAGTCCTATCAGAAAACAATGCACAGGTATATGTGCACTTGAAACAGACAAATTACTGTACAATTAAGTTTCACAGTATTAAACTGCAATATATGATATTGCAGAACCTAATACAACCATTTGAATAACACACACTTCTTATTTTTGATTACTCAGGATCAAGGGAAATGGAGGAACTGTATGTGGTTTCGTTTGAACCACCATATATGTTTCCCTGTATTCTATAGATAGAATAAATTGCAACAGACAATTCAGAAATTAAGTTGACAAGTATTTTAATCAAATACCACCAATGCTCTTTCTATCAATCAAGTCGAGCAGTTTTGTCTTATGAGTTTTTAATGAATTTTAATTATGAATTTGAAAACATTTCTTTTTAGATAATTTTGATCAAGTTTCCAAAACTTCAATGTAGAATGCACTGTAATTCAAATCCTAAGGAGACTAGCTTACAGGGAGGGGATAGTGTGGATCCTGGTTTCTCACAACTAATTCTGAAACCTAATGCATCCCCACAAATACATCTATAATAAACTCTGATAGCTTGGCCTCAACAGGCTCTACAATAAGTGAGGACCTTGTCGCAACTATAATTGTGCTCAGAAGCACCAAGGACCTTGCCCAAAGCTTCAATCTGAACACTTACTATGTACTGCCTTCCAATGCTTCCATCTCAACCCCAAAGAGGCTCATCGCCAGCTTCAAATCAACCTCAATGGAGCGCCTCTGCCATACACCATTACCAACATATCTGGGAGTGAAGCTTGATTGGCAGCTTACTTATCGGCAGCACCTCGAGTCAGTATGCGCAAAGGTATCTTCGAGGAATAACCTCCTGTGGGGTGCCAGCCCAACGACTCTACGCACCACCACCCTGGCTCTGGTCTAGAGCGCTGCTGAATATGCCGCCCCAGCACGGTGCAATATCTCTCACACAAAGAAGCTGGACAAAGTACTCAACGAGACCATGAGAACCATTACTGGCTGCTTTCGTCCCACTCCATCTGAGTTTCTACCAGTGCTTTCAGGCATTGCACCTGCAGTGCTTCGGAGAGAACGCCACACGCATAAACTGGCGAATAAGGCCCTGTTGGACAACAAGCACCTGCTGCATAACACTGTCAATGAATCACATCAGTTCGGCAGACAGAGACTGTCAACCTTTCTATTGACACGCTGCTAAACTCTCCAGCTCCCCATTCAACATCTTACAGACATGGAGCATGCCTGGCTAGATACTTTAAGACAAGACCAACATAACTATTAACACCTATGAAAAAAAACCTCGACCGGTTAGTACAGGCGTAAAGGAGTCGGGTTCTTTAACAAGCATATGCAAACTGATGGGGGCTGCGACCATCTCCAGCCTGCCAATGTGGTTCTCCATCACAGACTGCGGATCACATTCTCAACGAGTGCCCTACCTTTCGTCCACCGGTGGATATAGACTTCTCAAACCCCAACCAATCAACAAGTGGCTCCGCCGGCTTCGACATGTTTAGCTGCTGCCTCATACGCAAGAAGAAGAAGAAGAAGTGACTAGTTTCTATAACAAGACATAGACCCACTTGGTGTTAACACACCAATGTGAACTCGCGCACGGGCTTGATGTACAATAAACCCGAATGGAACTGTCTACCTGAAACCTTCGTCAATATCACTACAACTGAAGCATTTAAAGAAGAAACAACCAAGTATCTAAGAAACCAACCATCCAGCATCTAACTAACGTCTAGCGCACTCACTAACCTCTGCGTTTGACCTCTACTGTCGAGGAGCTGCAAAGTATATACATCTGTCAAAGTCAAAGTGATGTTTGGTTCATTTTGATGAGTTGCTATATTGTAAGAGTCTTGGCCGCCATCGTTTGAGCCATAGACAATGTTGAGGTATAGCGCCACCAACCTGGCCACCAAGCCTTGTTCAAATCAACATGTATTAAAGGGATTAGCAGCGATAATGCGAGAGAATCGAAAAAATGTGGAAATACATGATTTTAACTTATAAATCAGGGATAAGTGTGTACAATTCCATATAACTGCTTAAAAGTTCAAACAAACCACCAAATAGTGAAAAAAACGAAGTATTTGAGGAAATTTGTCGTACCCTCTCCCGCAAATAGACATACAGCGACGGCATCTCAAAATCTGCACCAAACAGCTGATCGTGGTTTATACCAGTACAGAATGAACAAAGATCAATAATGTTTGTGTTTGAGGTCAAACTCTATTGATCATGGTGCACAATGTCACGCTGAAAATATGTGATATTCACCGTGAAAGGCTTTTTTGATCTCAAGTCGGAATTTTGATACGCACGTATGAAAATTACAGAATCATATAAAAAGTACTGCCTTGCCTTTAATACACGGATTTCAAGCCAACCACTTGCAGGTTATGTTCGCATATCCATGCCAGTAACAAAAATATAAAAATATGAATTTTGATGATTTTTTCGATGTTTTGGATTAGCAAATCGCTGCTAATCCCTTTAAGTCATTAATATGTTATCGTTATCAATAAAGGAGTAACATTGAAATCCTATCCATAATTATTGGTCAAATCAGCGATTGTTATTGTTTATATTTCGAGCAGTATGCCACAAATGTATGTATCTGAAAACATCTCAAATATGTTAATATCTCAGCCTCGTTCGCAACATTGGAAAATCGCAGGTGTCTCTCTGAAAATAATCTCTTATAGCTCGCGCCAGCAATAAATGCAAGTTTATTTCAATGCACCAATACACGTAGTGTCACCTACTATCAATCAATTTAAAAACATTAAACCTGAGCACAACTTGTGCCCAAAAGTACTGGGTATAAAAGATGGCAGTAAAAGATGTCCGAATCACTAAAAGAATACTGGCAGCTAAAAACTACTGGCAGGAAAAGATACTGGTAGCCAAAAATTTCAATCTGTAGAGAAAATACAGAAAGATGTATTATATACCATGTATTATCTATATTACTAAAAAATCAACTTTGTGGGTTTGTTTGATTGTCCGGCTATGCGTTTCGCCGTCCTTGAACATACGGATATGAATTTTGGTATTGTGGATACCACGTATAACCATTATTACGAATCCCGAAGTTGTGATTTTCTATATGAAGGACTTCGATTTGAGCTTATAGTTATTTCACACAATGATTAGTATATGGACATGCATTGTGCATTATGCAAAAACACGATTTGTTTGAAAATTGGGTGCGCCCTCATCGGTAAATGTCAGCCTTTAATAATAGACTAAAGACTCCAGGTAATTTGTAGGCTTTTAAGTTTGCTGTAACTTTAATCAACAAATGTGTCTATTACATGAATATCATATACTCGTATAGTCATTGATATTAAAACCACAAAGGTCACACAGGATGTATGCAGTCGCAATCAACTCCGGCGTGTGTTTTCTTGTGTTAAACGCCATTTCCGTCGTCTATATATTTATTTATTTATTTATTTGAAAAATACGCTTTTACAACAGCGGCACGCGCCAATTATGACGGTGCGTTCACAGAATACACAAGAGAAAACAAACTACATACAGAATATAAACATATTGATGCAAAGCAAACATATAAAGTTAAAAAAAAAAAAATTAAAAAAATAAATGGTTGGGCTTTTTCAATCCAAGGCACACTAGTCAAGAAACGCCTAACACACGCAAACACACACGCATACGTACACAGAGAAAACGCTGCTTAAAAGATTCAAACAGTCGCTCAAAAGCCTAAACAAGTTGTCTACCTAAACAAGTTGTCTATATACTAAAATCTCAATTTTTATTTAGTAAAGTGGGGGACGAGGTTGTCGGTGGGGTTATGCACCCACCTTTAATTAGACCACATTTAATTTTGGAATTTGGCATATGCGAAATAGCTCGAAAAGTTAAAAACAATTTATGTCTATGTGATGTGGCCGTTGAAATAAACCATGGATTTGTATTGGAATATCGGTTAGTTACATACCTACCAAGAAAAGCTAAGAAAGTTGAAGAAGACAAGATTTGTCTCATAATATCATAGTTATTAAAAGTACATATCTAACATTTTGAAACTATCCAATAAATCCAAATATGGCCATGAAACTCTGTTAGAATCAGTCATTTTTTTAAAAGGACATCATCAAAAAACATACATATTGTATCCCAAATTACTGTTTAAGAAAGGTAATCAAATTACACATGTATGGTAAGAAAATTAACAATTTTAATCTCTTGATTCCACCGACATAACAGTAACAAAACAGTGTTTGAGGATTACACGAGTTTCAGGTTTTTATAGAATTTGATGCAAATTAAGATTAATCTACTACACAGTTTTGATCCAACATTCGGTGAATTCCCCAGATCCAGATCTGACGCTTACGCCCAGTGTAGATGTTTTAGACGTTTATTATGTGGTACAGGAAGGATAGAACATCACAACTGCCTTCATCATGTTGTAGGAAGAGCTGACAGAAGGCGCTCAAGAAAATAAAACTACTACAGTCCCTTCAGGAGCCAGACACTCCACTAGAATTTCTGCAGGTGAGGCTATCACAGAGTGCATATTCGTGTCAGATTCCATGAAGAAGTGTTAAAACTTTGACGATCTGGCGCAGAGCAACAGTTATTACCTTTCCTAAGTCCAACAGGTTGAGAAATTGTCCAAAGAGCTATTGGTCTATAACCACTGCTGTACACACCATACAAGCTCCTTGAAAGGCTACAGATGCGTTGATACATCAATCCCATCCAGAAAAAACGTAGTAAAAGGTATCCTTTTCATCATATCTTTATTTTTACAAAAACAAACACGTTGTAAGTAGCATAGGTCAAGAACGTACCGAAGCAATCGACCAAGGGTCCCGGCTCGAAATATCGGGTCGCATTTGTTCCCTAGCTCAAAATATCGGTACGAAATGGAATAACATTTGTATTTTCTTCCCAATTTTTGAGGGATTGCGACCAACTTTAGTCAATATTCGGGTTAAATTAATGGTAAATTGTGCTAGTTGTCGCGCGCATTTTGTTCCCTGTTACCACTGTCTGGAGACTTGAGAATTTTGCACGTCACTGAAGTAGGTTTTATACAATCTGCGTTCCATACCTTAGTTTACTTTTCAAAAGTATAATATTAATCATTTCAATGCGCATATTTGATACATTAAGATTTGAAACAACACTTTGAAGAATACCAACCACCATCACGAAGTGACAAAGCCTATCAAGACCAATGCCAAACACCTAAACAAGGATATCTACCGAGCAAGCTAGCTACCGAAAATCAGGGCCTACCACCTCCATACCCCGGAAATGGAGAACAACATAATCTTGTGGTAAGTACTGTGTTTCGTAGAAATTAAAGAATGTGATTGAGAGGAAAAAGAGAGGGGTGGAGAGAGAATGTTGGAATAATAACAAAAATATTGCATGGAAGAATAAACGATTATGGAAGGAGAGAAATGGTTAAAATTAAGAAATCGTGCTTGTTAAATTTTTATATATTTTTTTACGTACATACATACATACATGCATACATACATACATATACATAAATAATAATCAACTGCAAAATCAAAGCAGGAAAATACACCAAGAGGAATTAAGAACAAGAAAAACTTAAGCATCACGAGAAAACAAATAAGATTTAAGCAGTTTTTTAAGTATAAATGGAACGGGCTTCTCTGATATGGATGGGAATGTTATTCCACAACGTTTTGGACAAGCGACTGTGAAAGCTCTGTCACCAAAACCACGCTTTGTTCTACGAATGTAGAGTCTGGTTAAATCAGCAGACGACCGGAGATAACGCTTAGACTGAGTGTAGTGAAAAATAATATCAGAAGAAAGATATTTTGGTGCAAGCTCGTTGACACACGAATACATAATAACTAATAATTTGAAAATGACACGTTGATGGACAGGGAGCCAATGAAGCTTAGTCAAGGAGATATGTGCTCAATCCTCCTGACCCGACAGATCAACTGCGCCGCCTTGTTCTGGATTTTCTGCAGAACTTCAAATAAATTGGCCAACCGTGATGCCATAGAGGAGTGAATTGCCATAGTCAAAACGAGACGTAACCAGAGATCGGACAGTATGGTGGCAACTGTCCTGGTCCAAGTATTTTACAAATACGAGCGAGATATTTCCCTGACTTGAGTATTCATTGAACCATCTCTGTCCATGGTAATACCAAGATTGCTGACAGAGTCTGTTGGTTCAACACCAGTGTTGCCAACCAGAGAGAACGTTTAACTTCAAATTATGTCTAGAACCAATAACTAAGAATTCACTTTTAACCTGTTTGTTATTATTGTTATAACCATTCTTTGACAGGCAGCAGATCTAACGCAGACGGTTTTGATTAGGACAGAACAAATAAAAGAGTCGCAACCGAATGATTATCTATGGCTTGCTTTATTCGTCACCATTTGCTGTTGTCTGCCCTTTGGCATAGTAGCCGTCTTAAAGTCAGTAGATGTAAGAACTTTTGAACTTATAGATATTTGTTTTCACTATAGTAGAGCCTCCTATGTAATCCAGCTGTATTTTTGTGCCAAAATATATTTTATTGGCTAACTTTGTCAATTTTGGGGTGCTGATGAGGGCACTTTTTTCAATCGCGTCTTCAGGCGTCATTTTATTTTCAAAATTGCCGCCATTTTCACTATACTTTGCCTTATATCTCGACTGGTGAGCAACATAAATAAACATGGTGGCAATGATTGTGATACCAGATATTCCATTGATTCTTTTAATTGTAGCATTATTGGTTTATCCGCCATCTTTAATTTAAAATGACCGCTTTGTTTATCATATTTTGTCATATTTTGGCTTGTAAGCAACGTAGCAAATTACAGATGGCGGTATTACCGATGTTAGTGATGTCAGGGAATTAATTAAAACACTCCTTTAGCAGTAGCTAAATTAGTTTACCATCTTGCATTTCAAAATGGAGGTCATCTCTCGTTTTAACTTTTCCAATTAGTGAAGTAGATAAGTCCTAATTTTCACCAAGATCGTACACTTCTGGACAAAAGCATGAAACTTGGCACAAACCTTCCTTGGGGTATGTAAAGCAATTTCAGAAGGGGTTCCCATAAATTCGACCACAATAATGACGTCATAGGCCACGCCCCTTTTTTATACATATTTCGTAGTAATGTTAAAATCATTACTTTCAATAATCATATCAAGTTTGGTATCAAATTAAAGCTTGAGACATGTAGAGTGCTAAAATGATCTAAATATTTGAATATTTGGTAAGCAGAGGTCAGTTTGGGGTCATTAAAGGTCATAAGATACCATTGGCCAGTATTGTGGCTGATAACCGTAGTTAAGGCTTGGTGTCAAAGT